>RCHF01000651.1:0-17793 GCA_003987895.1 Neonothopanus nambi
TCATGAAACTACACCCCTCAGCACCAGTGGTCCTAGGTTTCCCTTGGTTACAGGAGCATAATCACCTCATCTACTTTCTAACACCGTCACTAACGCTATCACCTGAAGCCCTATTGCGAGCAGCTATTGTGTATCACTCTGAATTCGACTATGAGATTCCTTCGCTAGTCATAGAAAAGAGTCAAGAGGTGGAAAGAGAAGAGGGGAGCGATGATGAGGAGGAGAAAAGAGGAGAGGAAATTGGAAGAGAAAACCAAAGAAGACGGGAAAGAAAAAAGGGGAGAGAGAAGGAAAAGAAGAAGGAAGGGGGAAAAAAGAAAAAAAAGAAGGAGGGAAAGGAAAAGGAAAAAGAGAAGGAAGGAAAAGAAAAAAAGGAGGAAAAGGAGAGGAAAAAGAAAAGGGAAAAGGAAAGGGGCGAACCACCTTCGACTGATTGCAAACAGAATCAAAACAATCGCGAAGCACCTTCTGAAGCTGGCAAATCGTTGTCGTCGAGTAGCAAGCATGAAGAACTCCCTGCACAATACGAAATTCCTATGTCTAGGGATACACCACCCTCAGATAATCCTCATGTTTTTCTCACCTCGTCTGATGGTCTGACGTATAAACTTCCTCAATCCCTTGTAAGCAAGTATGCTCTTGTGAATCTATCTGCTACCGCCGCTGCTGCCACTACTCTGAATGCTGAGAAACCTACGCGCAAGGGTCACTCAAATATTCGCATCAAATCGACGAAGAAAGTGAAATGATCATTGTCAACAAAGAGCACTAAACCGGCACCTAAAATTAGTCTCATCAGCACAGCTGCTATGGAACTTGTTGCAAAGGAAGGAAATCAAGTGTTCGTGATGATTGTCAGACCTACATCAGATATTGATGTCGAAACCGCCTATGGACGAGCTACATCAACCACCCAGGCAGCTAGCGATGCTCCAGATAACCCGACGCCACTGGAGCAGACTAGCAGTGATGAGCTAGACCCTAAACAGCAAAAGCAAAAGGAACAGGAATACCTGAACCAGTTTGTGCCTAGCTAGTACTCCAATTACATGGATGTTTTCTCCGCAGCTGAAGCGAAATTGCTACCTCCGCACCGCTCCTACGACTTGTGAATTGATACCGAAAAGAACGTGATGCCTCCTATTGGTAAACTGTACAACTTATCGGAAGCAGAGCTCAAAGTCCTGAAAGATTATATCGACGATATGCTTGGAAAGGGCTTCATTCACACCTCGAAATCCTCAGCAGGAGCACCAGTCCTGTTTTCAAAAAAGAAGGATGGAAGTCTACAGTTGTGTATTGACTATTGAGCTTTGAATCACCTCACCATTAAGAATCGATATCCTCTACCCCTTGTTGGAAACCTAATAGACCAGTTGCGAAATGCGAAAGTCTTCATGAAAATCGACCTTCGTGCTGGGTATAACAATGTTCGCATCCATGAGGGACACGAATGGAAGACAGCATTCCGAACATGATATGGCACTTTTGAATACCTCGTAATGCCTTTTGGACTGACAAATGCTCCGTCAGCCTTCCAACTCTTCATAAACGAGATTTTTCACGACATGGTTGATATCTGCGTCGTGATTTATCTGGACAATATCCTGGTGTATTCGCAAAACGAAAAGGACCATGTTGAGCATGTGCAAAAGGTACTGCAGCATCTTCGTGACCACAATCTTCATGCGAAACCAGAGAAATCAGAATTTCACAAGGATAGTGTGGAGTATTTGGGAGTTATCATCTCTCCTGCTGGAATTGCAATGGACCCGTACAAAGTCAGGGTGATTCACTAGCCAGCAGGTTTTCTTTCTGGTGTGTAAAAGAGAAAAACAAAGATTAATTTGAGATTCCAAATATCTTTATCTTTCCTTGCTTATACATTAAATATTTAACAGAACGAAAACATAAGGAATTCAGCACCTAAATGATATACATTCCTAGCCAGGAAAGTAAAACTGATTTTTTCCCTTTGTCATGTGTAATATATAATATATCTTTGCAGTAAAAGAATTACCTTTCGGGGCGTGAAAGACAAAGACAAAGATTTTGTTTATCACTCGGCATTGTTTACATTTCTCATCTGGGAAACAAAATACACCCTTCTCGAATGGTCATCGTCGATGTCCGCTCGCTCATCATTGCTGAACGTTCTCTGAAGCGAGTATCATACTCTTTCCTACATGGTAGTTAGTTATTGCAATACGTGTCAAGATATACACCTTAGATAATATTTATTTACTATTTCAGAGCCATCCGATTGCCTTTTCATGATAATTCTATTATATAACTTGATTTTTCTTGTCCTACGTGATACTAAGGCAAGAGAGACCTTCAAGAGAACAATTTTTGTACGTTGAGCGTTATGCAAAAACATAGTGTGTATTCTCCTCCACAACTTTTTGTACGATGAGTGTTATGCAAAAACATGGTGTGTATTTTATTCTCCCTTCCATTAGTCCCTCATCCTTCACTCTTCATTCTCCCTACTTACGTTTGTGTTACCCATTCCATTTGGATATTCTTCATGTCTATCCTGTTCCACCTCGAAGTGATAGCTACAGTTGGCGAGGATTCGCCTCCGCCCGTCCGTCCTTGTTTGAACGCTCCGAAATATTAATCCCAAACAACGGCTAGTCCGACAAAGTGGGACAAAAAGGTATAGAAAATGCAGCAGGTGGAAAGCATCAGAAAAGCGTTAAAAGTTGTTGAAAAGTTGTTGAAAAGTCGCCGAACAATCGTCGGAAAGTCGTCGAGAAAGCGCCGAAAAGTCGTCGAGAAATCGTCGGAAAGGGTTTATCGATGTACTGTAGATCATCAATACAGGCTGTCAGGCTGCTTACTTAGCTTCATTTTTGCATAACACTCAAGAAGGCTCAAGAATTTAAACGGCATTTTGAAGAGGCTTGGACGAGAACCTGACGCTTGCTGTAGCATTAAGCGTTGACGATGTTGTTCTGTCAAGGCAAGTCAGTGTCAGAAGTGAGATGTACGAGGAAGTTGTTCTCTTGAAGGTCTCTTGCCCATGTAGAATCGCTTGAACTTGTTGTACTTGCCAATTGTAAATGCTTACTCCTCCATTTAGTCTAGGTTTTTATAACCAGTTTTAGAGCGTACCTTATCCTTAACATCCGAGCAACTAGTACAGGCACACAAAAGAACGCATATATGTAAAGAGCACTTTCTTTTGAATTAAATAGGTCTAAAGCCAAGAGAGGTAAATTGAGTAAACGTTGAGAAGTATGGAAAACCTACCCACTCAATGGTCCGATCCAAGACTTTTGTTCAATCGACTGACGAGCTCTTTCGCTGATGCCGGTCGTTAGCCTGAGTGAACATCCGGTGAAACATCTACTCGCCACTGCGACAGGCATATTGAACGCACTCGTTGAGCATTACCAGCAGCTAAAGGAACCCTTCAGAAGTACTTCCATCATGAATGACAGCGAGCAATACCTGTCTTATCAATCAGATCGAAATCATGAAAGAATGACTCTAAGAAATACCAGTGAATATGCCATGAATGACAACCGATCCATTTTCCAGCTCGCCGTTGTAATTCGGATGCTCTTGACACAACCTACACATTGTCCATTAAAACACGGAGTTTAACTAACCGAACTTTGCTCACATTACTGTGTTCTTAGTACCGTAACTGATAGCCTGCCGAGACCAAGACGAGTGTATTCAAGATACAAAATATAATGCCTCTTTCTGAAAACCCAACACCTGTTGTCACCCATTAGTTCTTTTATTAAATGAACAAATTAAAAAACCACATACCTCGTACAATTACCCCTCAAGCTCCTTCAGAACACCCATTATCGTAGGCAAAACAATAGTATTGTACACATCCTCCACTGTCCTCCCCTCAAACTCAAAGATCTCTGAGTGTCGTCTCTTGCAGTCCCTACAAATACACCTCGGACGGCGTGAGCACTTTTGTTCTAGTCGAATATGAATTAATCGCTCTGAAAAGTCGTCAGCTTGTAATATATCGTATAATCACCCTACCGAGTACCTGCGTGATGGGAGACCTTCGTCTCCACAGGGTGGAACCAGCTTTGGTCCTGTGACGGACATTGATGTCGCCATTCCTCCTGCCTTCGCGCCACATTCACCGTTCTTCCCACTTTGATTCTCGTACTTCCTTCCCCGCCATTCATCTTGATGCTGAAAGCATACAGAAATCCCTCCTTTTCTGCTGGTGAAAGCTTTTTCGCCAGGGTCGTTTGATAGACTGCGTCAAGGACGGCTAATGCCGCACAAAGATGAAGTTGAGTAGCCATCAGCTGTAGTGAACACGCACCTTTCCTCTCACTCTCAGATGATACGCCAGGTTCCTTCCCCTCCCGCTGTACCCCTTCCTTCCCCTCCCACTGCAGCTCTCCTTTTTCCCTGCAAGACAACTACTCGGAAGTGGTTGTTAAGTATCCCGATAATCAGTGAGTTGTTACTAACCTTCATCGCGATTAAGGATTTCGCCTCCAACTCAATTCTTTCAAAAGACATGTGTGGGTGATTCTGAGAAGTGACTGGCAAATACAGTTGAAGTTAGCACAGAGAGAGTTAGCACAAAGAGGTAAATAAGAACTCACCTATGATGTCGCAAGGACAGACGAGAATTAATGAAAGATCTTGCGAGACTAAACTAAGTAGTCGCGATCCGATGCAGTACGTCGCGTCGACCAGCATTTGTTGGGGCAATTCCTGGTGACGTCGCAAACGAGATTAGTAGAAAGTTCTGAGAGATAGGCCAAATGGTGTCGGACAGTAGTAGGTCGCGTCGACCAGCGCTTGTTGTTGACTAGCGCTTGTTGTGTCAGTATTCGTTGAGCTTCGTTGAGCGCTTGCCGTAAACTTCTCGGTGATAAGACGCGTCTACCAGCGCGCTTGTTGATAGTAGAGAGCAAAAGCCTAAAAGATTAGGTTCAACGTAGAAAAGACAGATAAAAAGTTACTAAGATGAGTGTAAAGATTCGAGCTATATAAATTCAAAGCTATATAGAACAAATAGAAAGGTTCTAAAGATTCAAGCTCTTGAAGCTATTCTGACGAGTTAACTCCTCAATCACTGTGTCAATGCTTGATATGTCATGAGTAAAGACACTCGGCTGTACGATAAAAATCTCTCATACCTGGTTTGCCCTCAGCTTCACGTCTCCCAGCTTCCGTCCTCTCTTTCAGCCGCGAAATCGCCATACAGCGACCGAACCATCTCCTTCAACTCTACCATGTCCATGTCCCTTATCCTTCTTGCTCTCCGCTTTCTGCTCCCCTCTCTCACCCACAACCCTTCATCTCACACAACTGCCACCGCCCATTAACAAGATCGGCAATATCCGCAAACTGCTCACGTATAATTCGGTCTCGCTCCTCTCGTTCCGCAGCCCTGCCCGCAAGTACTTCTCTGTCTCCAGCGCAGCACACGAGCTCCTCTTCCAAGTCTTTGATGCAATCCTCCTAAGCGTCTTGTGCAGCAGCGACACCTACTTTCTGCTCAGCCATCAACCGACCACGGTCCTCGGCCACGGTCTCTCTCTCGCGAACACTCTCTCCATATCAATGACCACCTCAATTTCCCCCTCAATTTCCCCAGAATGCATCGACGCAGTGCATTGCTGTGTATGGATAGAAGCTTGATCACCCAAACGGTCACTCAGACACGGAAGACACGATGACAGGTGGAGCTATAGGCGCAGGCCCTGTTGCAATGCTCGCAAAATATGTACATGAAGTCCTGCAAGTCTTCTACTCATTCCCCATGATATGGCCAGCCAGAGACACCAATGAGGGTGGCCCTTCTTGAATCGTAGATGGATGTGTGTATTGTACAAGTTGTATGTAAATAGTACCCGAGACTCCCTGCATAGATAGGTTCTACCATGGTCTTAGCACCATGAGCTCAGCCTTGATTGGGTCAACAGGTCCGGGGCATGGGACTCATGCCACTCTGCCCCAGGAGCGGCGTTTCTGTCTAGGGCCGTGCCGTAAAAAACAAACTTCCTGCTTTCCTCTCTGGCTGTCCCGCAACCTCCCTGAGCGTAGCTCCTCGTGCCCCAGCTGCCTGCTGCTCTCTGCGATTCTCGTTCTTTAAGATAAGCTGTCGATCCTCCCCATGATGCCTGAGAATCATCCTCACGACGATCTCCCGCCTTTTGGGCAGCATCGATTCAACCGATGTTCGAGCTCATCGAGGTGCACCATGCGCTCACGATAGGCTTCGGCTTGTGCGATTTCCCCGATATAAGATGTTTCCGCACGGTATTGGGGGTGAAATGGGGTCTAATGCTGGGAGAAGCTCTACAAGGCTCAGTCGGGAGGGTCTTGCTTCAGGGGGCGGCAATCTTGCAGTCTCTTCAGTGCGAGCTGAAGGTGGTCGCACCCCTTCATCGTATGCGGAAACGGGTGGTCTCTCTGCTTCGTACATGGAGTGAGCAGGTTGCGAGGGACCTGCGTTTCTGTAGTTTGGCAGCGGAGTATGACGGCGCCTAAACGAGGTTGGAGACCTACAGAGCAACGAGAAGGTGAATGTGATCTCAACGAAGAGCGTGAACGTTCTTGTATAGACAATAGAAGGCAGCGTGGGGGCATAAGAAGCAGGAGCCATCGATGGCTGCTGTAGAACTGTCGCGGGCGGCCCACCAGGCACCATACCAGGCGAAGCAATACCAGATACAGGCATAATTCTCGTAGGCTGCTGTTGAACAGGCTGTGGTTGAGGATAATTGTAGGCAGCTGAGGCTGTGCACCTGTGACGGCTGCAACTGGGCTTTCAATCAGGGTATCGCGACAATCCTGGACAATACTCGAAGAGATGACCCATGGTAGGAAATATCACAATAGGAGGAAAAGGACCACGCCCTGCATCAGGAATACCTGGAAAGTCGTTTTGGGTATTTGTACAGGAGCTGGTGAGGGGGATTGGCTTGGTCCTGTCCTAATCTCTTCCTCGAGGGATGTTGACTGTATCTGGGACTGCTGTCTCGGATTCTGTTCCTGGTAACGCTACGACTAGACGGGCAGCCAGGTATGCGAGCTGATACTCTGTAGGTGGCGCAGCTCAGACATTAGACAATTGTTCAGGAGAATATAGTGAGAAGTGCTCGATTGGCATGACCAGAGGTTGATCATCTGGTTGATTCATGACAATAGGAGTTGGAGGAGGAATCACCGGAGGATGACCAGGCCTAGGAGTGATAGGAATGACGGGAAGTTCTTGGGGAAGAACAAAGGTAGGACCCTGAGGAACGAAACCTGGAGGAAAACCCTGGAGGATAAGGGACTGGAGTAGACCGTGAAGCACCAGAGCTTGTAGGGCTCTTCCAAGCTAGCAACGCATGTTGAAAGCAAGTTGAGGATATATTAATGTATGAAAGAACTGTTTGTGCGGCGACAATTTCAAGGTTGCAGAAGTCCAGAGTATCCTAGAAATTTTCAGATAAAAACTTGAGCCCTGCAGTGAAGAAGTAGGACTTCACGAACCATGATTTTATCCACGGCATTTTACAGCAATTGATATACTACCTCCACCTCCGGTGGTGTCTGAAGACACTCGACAAAGCTACATCCCGCTCGCGATTGGGTAGGAGAGACCGTCCGACTCATGATAGGGACGAGAGCCAACGACGGCTCGCGATGTAGCATTTCCGGTCCTAATTCACGAGACGCCAACGTCGTTGCTCTGTTCATGAATCCAGCATCATTGACTGCACATTAGCATGAGCAAACCATGAGCAAGCTTACCGTGAATACGCCTTTACAAGGTACATAGCAAATAGAAAGAAAGCGTGGGAAAATTGTTTCAGAGCCTGCTGTGTCGTATTTAAACGCACTCGAATCGCGAATGGGACGTGTCATGTGCCCACGCTTACGTACATCTACCGTGTCATGGAGCTAAGTATGGGTAAGCGGGACACGGCTGGCGACTTCCGACCATTTATCTTCACGGCGACACTGTCAGTGTGACCAGCTCTACAGTGTCTGGAAATTTCCAGGGTATACTTTTTAGTTCTGGCAGGCTCTCCCATCAGTATTGACTCAACATAGCTACTTGGCTGCTTATGGTTTGACTCTAGTGGGTGTCCCCTAGAACTCAAGCCTGAATGCAGCTGAGTGTGCTAACAAGATGTGGGCCATGGCTGAGCACCACCAGTGGATTACGGGAATATGCTTGCGTAACATGGTACCAAACGAATACAACTCCATTTTCCACCATGCTTCGTCGAGACGGCCGACTTAGTCGACTTTTGGCTATCAGCTACAGATGACCGTTCAATACCAGAGAGGACTCGAGCCCAACTTTGCAGGATCCCCCAACGATGGCTACTGCAGACCGGTGATCGCAGCAGCAGCTAGCCCTGCCACGCTACCAACCAATTCAAGTTCAACAAATTTAACTACATCGCCTTCAATGACAGCAGCATTACTGTATATCTCATCCATGCATGCTCCTGGCATCGCACTCCACAAACTGGGAGATGGGGGCTTCATCAACGTCCACGTTAGCGTTCACAGTCTACTCCGGAGACGGGAACTCAAGGGTCAATGTTCTAGGCTTATACCAAATTGATCAAGAAACACTCAGACCGAGAGTAGAAAATATGCCTAAAACGCTCAAAGTAGAGGAAGTGGAGAAAAGGATGCGCTGAAAAGCAGCGAAATCTGCCCACATGGTACTCTAGTCTTTACATGGAAAGTTTCAATGCTAATCTGACTGTTTCCTAGCTGCGGTACAATGGCTTTGACGGCTCAATCCGACACGAATTCAAGCCTCTTAGAAGGAAAATCGTAATGCCGTCATAGCCGAGAGCAACTCGATCGCAGAGGTCGATGAGGGATGATAGTCTTGTTTCAAGAGATCTCTAGCTACAAGTACAGCTGGTGAGTCTTAAAATTCCAGCTGATCAATCTTCATTACATGTACTAATTCAGACCAGTTACAGTAGTAGGCAAATGATTCCTATCTATTCTTATACAATCAATCATTAGCAAATGAATAGTTCATCATGAGCAGTAAAAGCAATATCAAGCATTAACGATAAAACAAGCAGTCATCCCATACGAACGAGCGATCACTCCATACGACAAAGCGCTGTCGTTAGTACAGTTCCACTGGATTTCTCTATGCATCATTTGCGGTCTAATGCCTCGCTACGTGACTTACGATCCAGCACAATCGTCTACGTGCACGCTCGGTCATCCTTGGACTTCCACCTTTCGAACCCATCCTTCACACTCCTCACTTCTGTTTCTCCGCCTCACTGTACCTGTCTCGTATCCACATACGTTCATCCCTCCACCGATTTCATGGCGGCATCGGCATCAGATAGTGCAGGTAATGAATCAGCGGACGTGGATGGACTCAAGGTGATAACTTCAGCTCTTCAACAGACCTCACTGCGAAATTCGAGAAAACTTACCAAAAGCCCTTATCCCCGGCGGACGAGCCTGGCTACATTTACGCGTTCAAGATATCAGGTGGAAACACGTACCCGAATGGTGTACTTTACAAGGTCGGAAGGACCTGCGATCTCCAGAGGCGCCGAATCGAGTGGGATCGACAATGCAGCTCCCAAAATCATCATTGGTACCAGGGTGTACCAGTGAAGTATTGCCATCGAGTTGGTGAGTACTCTTTTTATTTTCTTTCTTTTTTGTTCTTTCAGCCGGAGTCTGAAGACGTGTGTAGAGAGGCTTGTTCATTTAGAGCTGCAGAGGGTATGTCTCAGGAAGCCAACAGAATATTGTTTAGACTGTGAGTCTCAATGCTTCTTAATACCATTTGGATTCGGTGGACATCGACTGCTAGGCAATCGCCACCACTACGAGATTTTTGAGCTGGAGGGGGATAGCGCTTGGAAAGAAGTAATACACCCCATGATTATTCACACGAAAGCGCTTGTTTTGGAGGGATTGGAGGATTGAGAGGGTGTCGTTGTGTGCTTATAGCTTTTCTTGTTCTTGTATTATCCAAGCTAGAACCGTCTAGCCATCGAGTTGTATTTTATGCATATCATCACGAGTCGGTGGGGAATTGCAATGGTATGTAATTTGGTTCTTTGCTTAGGACTACTGAATCTGACATTCCGTTGTAGTCGAAATCATCTTGTTCCTTCTTATTGCAATCACCACACCGAGTTTCCTTCAAATATGGGCCTTCTCTCCCAAAATGTCGATGTTTTGAAGGCTGTCAAAGCAATGGTGGGCGTGGAGCTAAATTTCATTGTGCGTTCATTGCTAATGTGAAGTAAAAACCAAATCTTTTCTGCCAGACTCTCCAAGACGAGCGACTATCTAGCTTCGCAAGGTGTGCACCTTTGTTAAATGTACGGTGGAACGGAATATTGGTGTGGCCGCGAGGTCTCCCATCACTACATACGCGACGCGGTTATCGAGGCCTGTGAAGGCGATATTAGACGTTGGCCACAAGTTATTGCATACATCTTCTGGGTGGACCGAATCACTATTCGAGACGACACTGGTTTTTCCCCTTACTATGTGGCTCACGGGGTCGAGCCCCTGCTTCCCTTCGATATCACGCAGGCGACGTTCTTGCTCCCGGACATCACAACGAAGCTCTCTGATTCAGATCTCCTAGCCATACGGGCTCGTCAGCTGGAACGTTGTGACGATGATCTTCGCATTCTACATGAACGAGTTGTAGAAAGTCGTTTCGCCTCCATCAGAGCTTTTGAGAAAGCACATGCAAATATGATCAGAAATTACGATTGCAAGCCGGGTACGCTAGTTCTAGTCCTCAACAAATGAATCGAGAAGGGCATATCTAAGAAGTGTCTACCCCGCTACTTTGGTCCCATGGTCGTCATCCAGCGCACTCGAGGAGGAAACTACCGCCTCACTGACCTCAACGGCGCAGTCTCACGCATCAAATACGCGGCCTTTCGTGTCATTCCCTACCACGCTCGCTCCAGGAGCAACCTTCGCATCACCGAATTCATAGATAAAGAGGAACTCGAAGGGGTTGAATCAGATGAAGATGAAGATTAGGTGGCGGGCAACCGAGGACGGTTGCATTCTAAAGTGGGGAGGAGATGTAAGGGTTAGTCAATGGCCACCATTGCGACACTAGACCCTTCGGTTCATGAAGCTTGAAGGGCTGGAAACATCTGCAACTCTCAGATCGGGTTGGTGGGTGCTTCAGGGTAATGGAACATATAAACTGCGATTCCTAGTAAGGGATTATGATTGCAAGGTATGAGAATCTATTTTGTTGAAGCAAATACTGAGTAAAGGTATATGTGCATGTAGGAATTCGTGAAGGTCGGACCTCAGTGGTCACCCCTTCAAAGCCTATAGGCATTTGCTGAATGCTTGCCTACCTCGCAATCGCCACCACATTCGAGTTTTCTCTGTCAATAGTTAGATTCTCTCACTTCAATCTGACACGTATTTTCAACGCCTTCTATTGTTGATAGCCTACTTTATCTTTAGGAAGGAAGGAAGGAAGGAAGTTTACTCGGCGCCGCAAGATGCGTGGAACCTCAAAGGGCTCAGTCGGAAACGCCAGCCTGGTAGGGGCAAGCGTGCAGTAGACCAAACTACCCAGCTGGCGCACGGTGCTACTGTACAGGCGGGCATGTAGCTAATTCGGTACTATACAATGACAGTGTATGCTCAAGAAGAAAGACAAAAAATTGTTGATCTTATATCTTCCTGTATTCGAGCTTTTTCAAACCTCCGCCCCATGATATTCTTACTATCGGAATACAAAAGACTGAATGATGAGACATTCGCCGTGCCATTTCGGGAATTGGTCCGTTCTCAGTTCATTCGCCAGCTGGCGATCAATACATAACTTACTCCCAAAACCCTCAGGTCCTCAGCAAAAAGGGTTCAAAGAACTTAATTATCCACAGATTCGGAGAACGTAAATGATATTGGCAGCACGCGATGCGACGCAATGTGTTCATAAGAGAGAGGTGACTGAAAGAGAGCAAGCGTCATACGTGCCAGATTTGGTTTGCTGACAAATAACTTGGGCGCTCTGGCAGATAACTGAGTGCTATGGCAGATAACTGGGTGCTTGGCAGATAAATACCCAGCACAACCGTCGATAAATCCATAATGATACCCGCGCGGCGAGCCCCGGGGTCAAATACGTCGCAATCGGACTTAGATTCGCTCTTGATTCGCTCTTCGCAGTAGACCACCGGCGCTAAGTACCGGGAACTTGTACCTTTTTTTCCTGCTGGCTGTTGATCCTTTCTGCTATATTTACTTTATAGTATTACAGTATTATTTCGGAGTCGGCACCGCTGTTTGGACAAATCCAAGTTGAAGCTCTTATTAATGAGCCTTCGTATTCGATAGAAATCACTAGAGATTCGCAACATCGATATTAATATTCACCTCCCACTTCTCAGGTCAGGATGTGGAACCTTCGCGCAATCTACAACTTGAATACCAACTTGGAGAAACGTATTTTTCACTTGCCAATGTGCTACGGTGTATGCAAATACGTATCAGAACGTTCTCCTACTACTCTCGATCAGTAAGGTCTAATTCACGATCAGTAAGGTCTAGTTCACGAAGAGGGAATTCTTTAGTGCTCATGCAAAGAGCTTGTTGTTGGTGAGGAAACTTCAAGGTATCCAGATATTGGCTATTGAAGAAGGATTGTGGAAGGTTCTTGACTGGAGTGCGCTTGTTAGTCGTCTGAGTACTGACATGGATACGTTTCAGGCGAGGCCTTCCTTGCTGAGTGAAAATGGTCTCCTTGGCAGAACGAGTGCCGTCCACCATCTCGAACAATTTCTTGAAGTAAGGATTTCGCCAGAAGAGCTCCAAAACACGCCTGACAGGGATGATCTCTTCTTGTCCATCCTTTGTCAGAAGTGTCTCTGCATCCTCTTCATCGGACATCCCATTAGGAGTCAGCCTGGTGACGCAATCCAAAATGTACTCCCATGCCTCGCACCCTTGCTCATCTTCTCAATCCTGCATGACTCGAATCATGACAGTGGCAATACCACACCTGACTCGGTATTTCTGCGGCCAGTAAATCTCGTGGTACAGAACTTGAACTCAAAGCTACTCACCACATGTCTGATGTTGGTCTGGCTATTATTATCCTTGATATCTTGATACCATTTCGAGACACGAGCAATCCTTTGCGGGTAGGTTTCATCTGGAGTCATCGGCCGCACAAGTAGGTCAGTCTTAAAAATTTTCATAATGCGTTGATGGAAAAGGCGCTCCCAGTCGATCTTCTCTTGTCTGAACCTGTTCTTATCGTGGCTGCTTTTGACGATCTCCCTGGCCTCATTGGCAAGTTTCAAGACCACAGCTTGATTCCAATCCCTCTGCATCATCTTGGTGGTCATCTTCCCTCGTTTGTCCAGTCGGCTGTTCTCGAGTCCGGGCCCAAACTCGGCGGGGTCCTCATTAAACTGGGCAAGACGTGCTGAAGTAACTTGATTGCAGGCAAAGGCTTCGAAGCCATGATCAATGTTGAGAAAGGTATAGAGAAGATTGCGACCAAGTTGCTGAATATGATTTCAAGCAAACTGTGTGTGATTCAGGAACGTGGTAACTCACATTAATGTTGTTCTGCTGGTCACCAGGCCTCCATGTTCCTATCCCCTTTCGCTTGTATCGTTTAAGTACGACGTGACTGTCTCTCTCTTTCCCGTCATTTTCAGCATCGGACTGGTTGCCGTCATCCTCATCATCCTCATCATCAGTCCGCTGAAACAACTCATCGACTTCGTCGTCCGCAAACTAAAGAGCAGAAGCTTAGATTATGCACGCATGCATAGATTGAACAGCAAGTCCTGACCTCGTCTTCCTCATTGCCACGTTGAGATTCTCTTTGCTTTTTGCCGGTTTTTGTCTGAATCAGGTGCAATCAGCATCAACAGGTAAGAGAGGGATAAAACCTTACAAAAGGCGAAGCCAAGCTATAAGTCCATGCGTTCTTTGGCTGACTACAGTTAGAGCTCCAAGACACTGGTTCGGAGTCCTAGGAGTAATTTACCACAGTCAGATGATAACTGGGGATGCTTTGAAGATCATCTTACAATCGTAGCGCCCAATCGATAACCCGTCTGCCTTTTCTTTGCTCTTTGCAACTCTTCCGCAACCGGAGCAGACCTCAACGAAAGCCGCAATCCGCCAGCAAACCCAAACAAATCACGGCGGAGATCTCTTTCTTCACCTTGAGGTTCTGCATGTTGAGAGTGAGAGGGACTCGTGCTTGGCGGCATCGACATCGACCTGTGATCTGAGCTTCTTGCCTGGAATACCGTCAGCCGTCGGTATGCAACTTATGTCACGAGTGTGCTTTATAGACTTACTCCTTGAGACGCTGAAGCTGATGGTCGCTGAAGGGATAGAAGTCAGACACAGATCATACAGAGAAGACTCATGCGCCAACCTGAGGCAGGGATGCTGGACCTGAAGATGCCACCTTCGCTTGTTTAAGCTGCTGAACTAGTCGCCCATTCTCACGGCGAACATCTTCTACTTCCTTTCGTTTGGTTTCAAGGTCGGTCTATCGGTTGAGAATGATATCAGTTTTCGACCAAGGAAGGGGGCGAAGTTGGCCTCGCCTTACGAGCTTGCAAAAGCTCTTTGAGTTTGGCCACCTCTTGCGACGCCTTGTCAAGTTCCTTCTGCTTTGAGTTGCTCTCCCGCTGTGGGACAGACGTAAAGTGTTTTGAGCAGCGATCACGTTAGCCTGGTGCAGGACATAAGAAAGGCTGACCTCACCACGTGAGTTTGCAACAGTTCTTCAAGTTTGCCCATCCTCTGCGACGCCTCCTCAAGTTCGACCTTCTTCGAATGCCTCTCACGCTGTGAGAACACCGAGCAGACGTAAAGTGATATATCAAATCGTTAGCTGGGCGGAGGATATGACAAACTTCAGTCTTCACCTCGGATGCTTGCAGTAGCTCTTCAAGATCGTCCACCCTCCCCAGGGCTTTGTCAAGTTCGTTCTGCCTCAAATCCTGCTCACGCTATCGAATACAATGAGAGCAGGCGTAGAGTGTGTTATTGATCGAACTATTAGCCTGGCTCAAGACAAGAACAAAGCTGGGCTCACCTCACGATTATTCAACAGCGCTTCAAGGTCGTCCACCTTTTGCAATACTTTGTCGATCTCTTTCTGCTTCGCTTCATTCTCACCCTGTGAGTGCGTTGAGCAGATGTAGAACAAAACAACAATAGATCAAACCGTTAGCCTGCCACAATCCTCGCAAGAACTATTCTGTGCCCTAAGTGCCTGTTGGTAGTTGTCATTGAGCTTCTGAAGCTGTTCCTGAAGATTGGCTTTCTCCTTATTCCACCATTCCTCTGAATCCTTGCATGTAGCCTAAATGATGCAGACATAAGCACAGCCAACGGAAAAAGAACTATGGAAGCAATCAACTTTCCCGTGACTGGCTAATCTTTTCAGTGTGTTCCTTGACCGTCCGTTCGTGCCACCGTTCCAAATTTTGGATATTACTTTTAAGTCTATCCCTCTCCTTGGACCACTGCCCCTCCAGCCTTTGGTGTAAAGTCTAGATGTGCAGACGCAGGCACTTAATTAGTGGAGGAAGAAGAAAGGAGGGATCAGCATGCCTGCTGTTGTTGCATTGTTGCATCATGTTGAGTTTTCAGCCCTCAGAAATCTTCCTGGGCTTTGGCTTTCTCCTGCTTCCATGTTTCTTGCAACTTTTGATGACCAGCCTAAAAGGAGGCGTAAACAGTAAATCAGCACAGAAAAAAAAGTGGAAGAATAGATGCTAACCAAATCTTCTGAGCGGAGATTCGAGAGTTCCAAATTCTTCGCCTTTAGTGTCTCGATGACAGCAGCATGGAGCTGATCTTTGACCATCTGTAACTCTGCCCATATAGCTTCAATCTCCCTCTGCGACAGGTTATCTCCGCACAAATGGCCTTTCAAGCCTTCCAGCATTTCTTTCAGACTCTGGATAGTCATGCCTGACATCTGTCAATGATTAAAGTGGTAAATGTCAGCAAATGGTAGACTGATGCATGACGTGAGTACAAACATCTGTCAAGTTGGTGTGTTCCTTCTGAAGGTTTTGAAACTTCTCATCCGTCTCCTTGAGCGCGTGTTGGACCGCCTCCAGATTCTGCGCAATATTTTTCATCACTCAGGACTCCACAATAGACGACGGTACTCAAGCGTACCTTCTTCTCCGCCTCCTGTGTTTTTTGCTGCTCTCGAAGCTCTTTCTGGAGGTTCTCGTTTTGACAACGTTCCATGGATAACGCCTGCTGCAACCCGGTGTTCTGCTGTTGCAACGCCTTCAGGTTATACACAGCATTATGAGATTAGCTTGGAATTCCACAACGGATGATAGTACGAAACGCACCTCCTTCTCTTTCTCCAGTGTTTCTCGCTGCTCTCGAAGCGCTTTTTGGAGGTCCTCTTTTTGGCGACGCTCGTGATCAACAGCTGACACCTGTTGCAGTTTGGTACAGCATTCTTAGATTAGCTGGGATTCCACAGTGAAGATAGCATGAAGCATACCTTCTCTGTTTGCGTTTGAAGCTCTTTCTCAAGAATCTCTTTTTGACTACGTTCCATGGATAACACCTGCTGCAACCCGGTGTTCTGCTGTTGCAACACCTTCATGTTCTACACAGCATTATGAGATTAGCTTGGAACTCCACAACGGACGATAGTACGAAACGCACCTCCTTCTCTGTCTCCAGCGTTTCTCGCTGCTCTCGAAGCTCTGTTTGGAGGCCCTACGAAAAGGAATTGTAACAATCAGAGAGACCGGTTTCAGAAGTGAGATGGACTCACTACAAGTAATTTCTCTTTTTCAGCGAGATCCAGAGCCTGTTTTTGAGCTCTCTAGAAGGTAATAGACATGCCTCAGTGATTTTTGGCCCATAAGGTGAAAGCGGATGCACATGCCTGGAGTTCCGAAGCTAGGTCACCCTGGTCACATCGTTGTATTTGAACTTCCTCGATCATTGCCTGAAAACATCCCACATAAGGTCAGCCCTAGATGAACAGGCTGCAGTGACAAATAGGGCAGGAAAACCTACTTCTGCTTGCGTTTGCGTTGAAATATTCCGTAACGATTTGTCCTTCTCAGGGTTCGCACTATCATGCTACAGATCGCGATTTAGACTGTCTGGTTGACCGACTTCACAGTGGACACTTGCCTTTCTTTGATTCCGCTCCTCGAGAAACTTCTTCATAGTCGCCTCCTTCTCCTGTCCTACTTTAAAGAGCTGTTGCTCAAGAGTATCTCGCGCGATCTGCTCACAGATGTTCATAGCGTGGCAAAAACATCAGTAAAACTACACAAATATCTGGCGCATCTTAAGTCTGAGAGGCCATGTCTGTGATGTCTTGTGTCTGAGAGAAAGTGTCTGAGAAGTCTTTTGTCTGATGATGGCTGATCTGAGGCGTCTTAAGTCTGGGAGTGAAGAGTCTAATATGTCTAAGATCTGAGGCGTCTGTAGGTGAAAAGTCTGTGAGTAGCTGAACCTATGTATAAATACTGAAGGTTGAAAGCGAGGGTCATACATAGGTAGTAGTAACATATATTTTCAACGAGAGCTGGTATACATAGTCTGAACTACTTGCCATTATGTGCAACCAGCTGCAGCCTGCCGAGTACAAGAATTTCAATATTCAAACTCCGCTGATCAACTGTACAGTTCTTGACACGTCACCACAGTCACGCATCAACAACACTCTCCACCATCTCGCGCTGGTCTCGCGACTCGCCTCAGGCCTCACTCAAGTGTTCAAGCCTTCAACATTCATTTCAATGCTCGACACTCAACGTCAAT
>RCHF01000652.1:0-19827 GCA_003987895.1 Neonothopanus nambi
ATTGAGTACGAAGTGGAGTACAATTCAGAAACTGCAAGTAAAGTACATTCTGCTATACATATACACTCAAGTCCTCTTGATCTATTACTACAGGAATTGGGAACTCACTACCACTGTCTTCACCAGCTTCAACTCTTCTTCTAATATCTTCACTAATCATATTCAACATATGTAGATCCTCCTTTCTGAAAGCTTTCTCCTACCAAGATATTTTGCATAGAAGATGCTCCAAGAATATAGGGCTAAAATGGAGAATCATTTTATCACTATCCTCTAGCTTGGAATCCAAAAACCTATAGATGCAAGCAAATGCCTTGTGAACCTGAGAGCGTTCACATCCAGGCCAGACATCAAATCCAAGTTGCTGAAGACCCTCAAAAGCACCCATGCTGTTGTGGGAGAAGATGATATCTGCCATCATCTCCATGCTTGGCATCTTGCAAAGACCCAGAAGGACAAGTGAGTTCACTAGTTGCATTCAGGTGAGGCCTGAGCAAAAACCAAGTATCTTGGTGTTCTTGTCTAGTGTCAATGCTTCCTGGTATGTTGGTAGTGACTCAGAGTTACAAAACTTACACCATAGGTCTACAATATGTGGTTCAAACATAGGGTTGAGCTTGGCTTCAAAGTCTGGGTGTGTATTAGGTTGAGTATTGCAAACAAAGCCTAGGCAGGAAGAAGGAGTGCCCCAGCATTTCATGTTGTCAATAGGCATCTCAGGATTGATCATCCATGCCCTTTCAAAAAGTGCAACACAATTGTGAGCAGACTCTAGCCAGTGATTGAGATAAGTTGTCATAAATGCCTCTGTTTTGGCACCCTGTCCTGTGCCAATATGCACCAATAAGTTGGAAAGTCCCCAATCGGAATCAAGAGGATGAGTTGAGCCCAGGCTGGCATGAAGCAAAGTATGGAAATGATTCATAGCATGGATAGGATCGTAGTGACCAGGATCAACAAAACCTTTTCAAGAAGGAAGTTCTCCTCTCATTAGACATTGGAGAACAGGATGACCAGCCTTCTTCTTGCGTTGGTTGAGAGCCTCTTTGAGAAGACATGCTAACTTGTCTGCTCGGAATCCAGATTGCCAAGGGCAAAGATCACCAAGCAGTGTTCCAGGAGCAACATGAGGAAGTGAGGAGAGCATACTGTAGAATGATATTTGATGATTCTTCCTCCTACCCAGACTCTTACTCTTTGAATTGTGTTTTGACTCGCGTTTTGACAATTTAGCAATGCCATCCTGCACTGCAAAGGATAAAGGTCCTGCAGCCTCCAATACTTCAACCCAGTCAAACTCACTAGATAAAATAGACAGTAATGGCTTGACAAGAGATTCATCTCCATCTTTTAAAATTCTTTTTGAAAGACAAGAATCCTCTGGTGCCTTGCCCTTGACTGCAAAGAGAGATGCAGGACTTTGGAGTACCCTGTTAATGTGTAAAGAGGCAAAGAGACAGTCACTGTCTAGCCAATCAACCAAGCAGTCCAGTATAGCACCATGCAAAATTGACCTCACTTTGATGGCTTCTATTGACTTGACCAGCTTCCTGTGATCAGTATTGAGCTGTGAATCGAAAGCTTTAATGGGGGGAATGATGATATACTGGTCAAGGAGATTGTTGAAAACCTCGCCTGCAAATTGCAGACATTTGTCTCATGTGTCAAAGTGCTTTGCTGTGGGTATGGGAACAGTGATAGGAATGGGCTCTATAGATCCTTCAGGGATATGAAGAAGACCAAACAGATGGGGAGGTAGTGAAAGCACCCATAGTTGTGGCACAGTTATATACCAAGAGGATAAGGCTCCTATGCCAAGTTACATACCCTAGGGACTTACTCATATATATTCATATTATAGTATATTATGCTATATTATATAATTTTCATGCACCTGGCATCTCTGGCAACTTTCCAAAACAGGTATTTAATGGTATTTTATTCCATTAAGCCTCCCACCTCTCATTCATGTTTAAAAACATTAAATAAATTGAAAAATAACTACACAAATGTCCCAATCAAGCTGCTTACAAAATCATGAATCTGTCATCTCCATCTCTGCCCCACTCCTGCATTTCCAGCGCCTCTGCCTCAATCTCCTCCTCCACCTGCATCTGTAGGTCTTCTGCTTCATCCCCCCTCTCTGCCTCTCCACCAATATATGCTATGTCATCAAAGATATCCTCTGTGGCAGCAGCACACCTCCCATGCCTGTACTCCAGCATTTCCTCTGGCACATCCTCCATAGATTCAAAACCTTTCCATCATGTGCCAAACCATGCACACAGTTGTCAGCAAACTCGAGCCTGGATCTCCACAAATGCCTTGGCCCCCTCCAACCATGTGCTGTCATGTAGGTCCTTTACAGAGCTCTCCGTATCTGCAGAAATACCAGGCTTGCACCCTGGCTGATGATCCTCCCACCACTTTGCTTTCCATTCCAGGGTTATGAGTACCCTCCACATCTCCTCTTTCAACAATAAGACCTCCTCCATCCATTGTTGGGTCCTTGCAAATGCCTTGCAATACTCTACCTGAATCACTGAAAAATAGAATCTCAGCAATAATCACATTGCAGCAAACAAACCACATACCATCCTGCATATGCTCATTGTCAATGAGCTCTCCTGATCCACCCTCCTGCCATATCCATGACATTTTACAATAGCCCTTGCCCACCTTGTCCTGTGCCTTCCATTGCACCTTTTGTGCCTGCTCCAATACCCCACCTCCACCACTAGCTCCCTCAGCATCTCCATCCATGTTTCCCACCCCATCATGATCCTCAATACCTCCATCCTCAACTGCCTGTTCACCCTCATGCTGTGACTGCTCCGCATCCTGCTTTTTCTTTCCAACCTGCTTCCGTTGATTTCTGATAGCTTGATCCTCAGAATCCTCCATCCCTCGTACATCCAACTCTTGAAGCTGATGCCAACCCAGCTTTTCACAGTCATTATTGTGCAACCTTAAGGCTGCTGCCCAGGCATCTTGATACTTCCTCTTGTGGGCAGTGGTCTTTCTCTCATTGCAAGCCAATAGGCCCTGCAAATGCGTGAGCATCCCCTGGTGGCATACATTGCTGTTGTGATATGTTAGCAACTGTGACCTCATATGTAAGTGATTCTGCAAATGATTGAGTGCAGTCCACATCTGAGCCACCTGGAGCTTCAGCTTGATCTCCACCAGGCCCTCATGACAGCCTACCACCCTCTGCTCTTTTGACAATGAGGATGGTAAGAGAAATGCTGCCTTCTCACTAGCCTCCCCACCCTCTACATTTTTTGACAGCGCTAGCAGCGCACCCAGCATGTACATTGCTTGAAGTGAACGAAAACGGCCCAATGCACACCCCAGCTTCGCATGATGCTCTAGAAATGCTAGTTGCTCCCTAGAGCTAGGATTTTTCACAGCCTTCATCTCAAGATCCAACCTTCACCTGACAGTATATGTTAGCAAGATGAAAACACAATAGAAAGCTATGAAACTCACTGCTGATCCTCAATATCCAGGCCATGTGTGATGAAGGCACTGGGAGTGACTTGATGTATATTTAATGTCACCTCCTGCAGCCACTCTTGCTCTGTGATTATTAACTGAACATTGTTTTCATTCAAGCATGAAGTTCTTGATTAGAAAAAGAAGGTCATAGCACATAGTTAGCATACCAACCTGACTTGGGGCCCTCAAAAGGATTATGATGCTTCTCAGGGTCATTTTCCCAGCTCTTCAGCTCCTCAATCCATCTCGCCATCAACTCCTCCCCTTGCCATTGTGTGAACTTGTCCAGTGACTTCTTCTGAGCATTGCACTCCCTAATCGCGTTCTCCAGCTGTTTCCAAAATAAGGTGCCTAGCTTGATGAGTTAGAGAGGTTTTCACAGATTCAGGAGCTCCAGCACACTTACCGAACCCAAGAATCTTCTGCCAATTCCAGTGGCTCCAGTGGTCATCCAACATATCCCATCTAGTGCCTGGACCCATCTTGCGTGTGCTGGTAGCCACAGGTCCAATATTAGCCCAAGGTCTTTCAATGCCTTCTCCATCTGTATGCCCCACCCCTTTTGTATAGTTCAACAAGTAAGTTTGCTGACAGTTGACATTATGACCGTGGATGTGTAGCTTGGGTATCACGAAACGCATGACATGGAACACAGCATCCAAGTGGACAAGTGGAGGTAGATTCTTCAAATGCTTGACAATATGTTTTGACCATTGGCATACAATGTCGTAAGAGTTGACCTTAGCTAGTTGATTGTCATGGTGCTGGAGGATAGATGCAAAAATATAGTCCATGTTTGCATATCTGTTCATTGAACCATAGAGTCAGTCACAGCATATATAACTACAGTCAATGCACATACCTTTCACCCTTCTGTAAATCGGCCACCCCATTTTTCTGAACCAACTTGTGCCATGCGCAAACACCAAGACCCGTGCCTGTAGATCCATACCCTCAAGAATACTTCATATTGGCATAATTGAGTGCAGCCAGGCTGCTGCATGTACTCATCTATTCAGCAAAGTCAACATGAGCCACTTCCTATCTTGACAAACTTGCACCCACCTCCACCTGGTCTGTGACTGTCAACAAAAACTCCTGAAAGGGCCTGTCCTCTACGAAGTATGCCCACCCCATACCTAAGCCAGGATCTCACTGATCATTTGACACCAGATGGCACTTCAAGTGAAAACAAGCATCTACTGTGAGGAACAGCCAGTATATAAACCTTTCAAAAAATCAGCTCATCTCTGACACAAGTTAGGTCTAAGAAACCTACCTCAGCCCTTCTGGTGCATCCTCCCATCCCTCTGGTAAGTTAACTCCAGGCCTAGGACATGCTGGACACATGACAGCAAGTTCACCAGACTGGGTCTCAGCAACACCCCTCACAAAGTCATTACCCCTCCCTCCTCTCTTCAACATCTTCAAATGTCGCCACTCCAGCACCATACGACTGAAAGCCTTATATTGGTCCTAACACGCACTTCAATAATATGCCTTGAGCACTATCATATTCACTTACCTTGACAAGTCCCAGACCAGAATTATCCATCAGTTTTTCCAACCTGGCATAGAAATTGTACAAGGTCACTTTTCCTTGCAGAGTTATTGTGTGGAACATCTCCAGCATGCGAAACAAAGCACAAGTTTGCAGATCAGTGTGAGTGGCAGGATACCATCTTGCATGCATCAACTGCTTCCTATGCTCCACCCCATGTCCCAGACAATGACAGAAGGACATGGTGACTGGGTGAATTCCCATTGTGTGTATGACCTGGAAACCAACATTTCCTACTCACGAGTCAAGACAGTGCTCGCTGGGAGCATGTCTCAGTTTTATACACACACCTAGGTCTTTCAACCACACACACTCAAAAAAACAACTGTTCCATTGCTATGGTTTACAACCTCAACCTCATGCTTTCAGACCAAGCTAGAAATATGCACCTCAATATGGTCCAGAGGATGTTCCTGGTGGGTATTTCAGCAACAGATAGCACACAACATTTGAGCAGACATACAATCCTTGCAGCAGTATATGGGCTGTCTCTCCACATCATCAATCTTGCATCTTGGACACACATCATTTGTGAAGTCACCACGTCCCTCATCCCTCATCAGCTCCACTAGATACTCATCATGCAATGGTCGCCATTGATTCAAAGGTTCATCCTGTTTTTTTTTGGTGCCATGAGTATCAAATCCAGGACGTACAATCATCACCCACCAAGGACAGATACTGGTGTTTGATTGTATTGACATTGACCACTGTCTGCCCACCCACCTCTGCTTGTTTGTCCTCCATTCCAACCATCTCCATGCAACCTTCGAAGTCAAGGTCCATATGCCACTGCTCAAACTCCTCCGTCCCATCTTGTTCACCAATCGGCTCAATGTGACCAAGTTCTCATGTGTGCTTTTTGACTGGCAATGTTGGGTCAACAATGAATGAATGCATTAGGATACACCAGCCATCTGCAGAGACTTGAGAGCTTGTGAGGACCTCTGAGGCACTGACTGGAGCAATTACATCATCTAGGGATAGTTCGAATGCACCTGGTGTGTGGCTTGCATGTTTTCGCTTGCATGTGGACATCAACAGAAAAGAAGTGTCAACATGGGAGTCACGTGTATGTCAGACGTGTGTGTAATTGTCAGCAAACATCATCCTCGGCCTTAATTGGACTGCTTTTGCTTTTTAACCTGACAAAACCAAAAACACAAAACCACTTAAAAAAAAGATATTCAACTACATACAAATTGTACTAGGTATGCCAATCTGTATATAGCTCAACTTATTCAAAATTCACTGTCTCCATGTGAGCAAAATTTTGGGCTACAGCCCAGTTATCTGTCACCAGAAGAACCACCAAACTCACTCCCAATGCCACAGCCTTCAAGTATTCTGATTCAGCCCGATTTCTGAGTTCAAATCAGCCATTGGCCACACTGCACAATTCTATCCACCTACCTGTCTGTACAACATACAACATACTGTTGTTGATTTCAAATGCACAACATAATGTCTACCCCTCTCCACTGCTCGTTTCTTTCCCTTCGTCTTCAATGGGTCCATGCTCACTTCTTCATCTGAGCTAATGTCCACTCTTGAGCACTCTGATGGGCCAGCAGGTAGAGGTGTTGGCTGTGGTTGTGATGGAACTTGACAATGGGTAGAGGGACCTCTCAGTGGTGTTCTTGGCTCAGAAGAGATTGTCAGGTGTATTTGAGAGGCCAAGGGAAACGGATTAATGAATGAGTTGAACTCCTCGTCATCTTTGTAGACATGGTGGTGGAGACAGTACCATCAATAGGCAAACAACAGCTCTGCCTTGTTGTCAAATCCCTGATACAAGTCTGAATTGAGGTCGATACTTTGAAGAGCATAGGACCTACACACAAGTAAACATTGACAGCTATAACAAAGAAAATGGACTGAAGTACACACCAGTTTTTGTAGATACCTGGCCTCTGGCCCATCAGCACCAAATAGAATCAAAAGTTCTGCTTCGTTGGAGGATCAGGCCCTTGGTCATCATAATATGCTGGTGTACATCCTGAGCAAGAATCCTTGTTGAAAGAGGCATCATTGTGAGTTATGTTGTTCCACCTGAAGGTTCGTTTCACCATGTCTGAGTTCGAAGGGTGTTAGCGTGCAAGGAGCACAAGAAAGATAGCACCTACATCTGCTGAGATACCAGTTAAAGTCAGTACAGGCTGATTTATGGAATGTTTGGCTAATGGAGAAAAAGTTATCAAATTACATGTGATCAGCCTAGGTCTAATTGAGAAAAAGCTATCCAAATAGATGGCTTTCTCATGCCTTGAGATATCGTTCATGATGTCTCATGCACAATAGGGGGGAAATTCAACTAAATGTGTTCTGACAGACTAGCTCTATGGACAGCTTGACTAAACATATGTCTCACCTGCAATATGTCATTATTAACTTAGCTCACAGCCCACACCAATGAGAGAGTGACCTACCAACGAATATGACCCAACTCTGCCTTATGGGGAGGGGGTGCCACATATTTCAGCGCCAGATCGCACAAGTCATTCAATTGCCAGCATAGGGAACACTGAACATTGAGCTCCCTATCCAACACACATCTTTTGTTATTCAACACAGTCTCCTGTGCCTTCAACAAGTCCAGCTCCTCGTCAAGAGCTGCAATCTCATGTTCAAGCTTGTCCTGTCACTGAGTGCACCCATGCAGCTGTGCTTCGACCATTGCTCCCATGAAGGTGGGTGCAGGTGCACCATTCATCATCCCCAGGTGACTACATCGACAAACTGTGCTCAAGTCAAAATCAAAAATTGTCTGTTGTTGGGAATGAAAATGGCATATGCTGCATGTCTACCCACTGACGATCTGGCAGGTCATCTAAAGACACATCCCTATCCTCTGCCCCCACCCAAGTCAATCCCAGATCCTCGAAATCTGACCTTACTATCTTCCTAGGGTCGACCCACACATTACTCCCAATCATGGCCACTTGAGAATCGCTCCATCCCCAGGTCTGGTCACCCCACTGCGACTGTTGATGTTCTGGGGTAGGTGAAACGTTGGATTGAGAGTCAGCAGCTGGTTCAGGCAATACCTCCTCTTCACTGGGAGGTGTGGATACCTGTATTTCATTGTTGTCCGAGTTCCAGCCATGTGTATGAATAGTGGTTGACATAGTGGTTCACTTGAGCAGTCAGAATAAACCCAATTTGAAATACAAGCATGATCTCAGATGGGCGGTTGCACACGCCACAGCACCCGTAATTTTGGTGTTTGATATGCACAGAGCTACTCTGAAAACTCATGAGCATGATCACTAAGTGTCAGGATGATTTGGTTGAACAGTGTAAGCTCATCTCAAAATATCAACAGTTTCAAAAGTAATAGATTTGGTGACTATGTGGGGTACAATACTTTGAAGTGGGAGATTGAGTCTGGGACAGCAAGGAGCAGCCAATCTATTCCTTGAATCTACCTGCTCTGTCAAAATTGGTGTGATCTCACCTGGGTAGCATGAAATAAAAGTGCCAGCAACTCACTGTGCCTGTGCTTGTCATTCTCACTCCTTGGCAGCTAGGTGTTTGCAGTGTTGTTTGCAGAAAAGTAGTTGTCAAATACACTTGTCCTCTCTAAGCTTTTCCTGTTCCTCAGGTGCCGCCTATTCAGCTGGTTCTCATTGAACGTTGACTTTGAAGGGTTGCTAGCTATGCACTGTTGATATGCCACATGAGACTGTTCACATTTCTTGTCGCGGTTGCTGTGTATAAGAATGAGTAGTGTACAGGGAGAATCAACTTAAGTCATACCACTCATAGTACACCTGACCATGATGCCTCTTCCTCAACATGCATCTATAAACTTTTCTCAACAGCAACATGAGATCTTCAATTTCTTCCTCCTCCCAACCTTGACTACGCAGAAGCTCTATTTCCTCATCTCCATAGAGATTGAGGGAGGGATCACTGGCAAACAAGGGATTGTCAGTGACTGGGGCCATGTTGAATGGTGGTTGAAGGTAACGGAGTATTGAGATCTGGTACCAGGACATGATGCCACAGGTGTCAGAAAATCACCATGCTGTCAGAATATTGCCATGCACTGTCAGAATATCGCCATGCACTGTCAGAATATCGCCATGCACTGTCAGAATATCACCATGCACTGTCAGAATATCACCATGCACTGTCAGAATATTGCCATGCACTGTCAGAATATCGCCATGGCACCACAAGTCAATGCCAGTTTCTCCTGGTTCTGTTGACAATGCATCAGTTTTATTGGTGATGAAAGGTGTATTTGAGCTCTGTTATAAATACCCTTGAGTAAAAGTGAGTTGGACATCTGTTGAAGAAGCATCAATTGTGTTGAATGACTGATTGTGCAAGCTGATATGCCTCAATACTTACATGTCGATTTAGATGCCCATGAATGTCAATATAAACTTGAGTGGGATTTGGAATGTGGTCATGAAGTAGTAGTTGTGTATAATATTCTGAGTACCCACTGAGATGCTCGTCATTGGCTTTGTTCAATGGATGTCCTTGTTGTATATGAACTAGACTGCAGACTTGAAGGCAATGTTGACAGCAAGTAAGATTCATAAGTACTTCAGACAGTGAGTGGTCAAAAAGTGGTGGTATTCGCAACATAAGTGCCAGTGGTGGCCTTGCTCAACTAATGATTGACATGGTTAACTACTTCGAAAGCAGACTCTTCAAGGTGTTCAAGATACAAGGTATACATCATCGCCATGTTCAAATGATACATTGCAAGCTATTTTAACAACGAGCAGAAGCAAGAAAGGAACATGAAAGGAGCAATCCACCCAAAAAATTGATACCTATGCATGTGAATCTGAAAGTTCACTAAGATCGCCTGATAGATAGCTATTCAGGCCTTGCCAGTTGCCTGCTACCAAATCATCCCACTGTGTAAAGTGGTCCAATGCATTCTTCCGACAGACTTTTTGATCGTTTTCTTGCTGGGTGTGCTGTTGGGGGGTTGCATGAGCAAACCAACTTTTGTCCAACTGATGGCCGTTATACACCCAACGAGCCAGGGCACCTGCAGAGTACTGGATTATCGAGTATCAAGTTTCACCAGTCTGAATGGGTATGTTGGAATGAGTTACTAGTGCAGAGGGAATAAGAACGGTGGATCCAGGGGGAAAGTGGATGATGAGTCACAGGTTCCATAAAACTAGATGCCTGCCTTCATCAGGGTCAAAGTCACCTAAGGCAGTGATTGCACATTGTCCAGTGGCATCATTGCCATCATCAGTGTGAGGGGGAGAGAAGGACTTGGAACCCATGTTGAACGTGACAGCAGCAAACACAGATTTAGGAAAGTTGGGGCACAAGAGGGGGTTTGCTAAGAGTTTGGCTACAGCTGCCTTGTTGTTGAGACCATGTATGGCAAGGTTGCCGATGTGTTGCCGACCTCTGCTGAAAGAGATGCCTGTGGTGATAGCAGCAAAATCTCCCCAACAATGGCTGAGCTGTTGTGGTGTGAAAGACATCTTCCTGGCTGCGTGCTGAATACCACTGGTGGTGTCATGAATGGCTGTCATCCAGCTTTCGAGATCTCGAGGAGTGCCCCCAAGAAGAGCAAGAATACGACCTTCAGCATCAAGGATTGCATAGCATGTCCTTCATAAATTTCAATGAGCAACAGTTGCAGATTGTAGTTAAGTACATACCTGCCATCCCATTCCACCACTTTCAGGCCATTTTCAAGCAACTGAAGGTTGTGCCACACAGCCTGAAGCCCAGGTGACAAAACGAGTCATTTCCCAGTCCAGGCTTGGTGTGTGACAGGAAGCGTGGAAGTGTCGAATTCAACATGAAGGGGCTGTGCAGAGGCAGTTTGGGTCAGAGTGATCCATTTGGGATTATTTATGGGATTAAGTGCAGCCACTTTGGCTTTCTCGACCTGTTTGGCCCACCTGCATGTGTCCTTTTTTGATTCTTGCACTGTTGATAAGAGGTTTGGGAGGTACCAGTGGAGATTACAGCAGAAGGAGAAGTGAGGCATTGAGTTGCAGAGGTAGAAGACGGGAAACAGGAAGAGGGGTTAGGGGATAGGTCTTCGCTTGGATCTTCAAGATCAACATCTTCATCCTGATAATCACCTGCATCCTCTCTAGCTTGACATGCAGCATAGATGGTGGGTAGAACAGTTCATAAGTTGAAGTCAGGTGTATAGATTGGTCCACCGATTCCAATGGTGTAGATATTGCCAGAGCAGAGACGACGACCTAATTTCAAATGAGATCAGTGAGCAGCGTGTGGATGAGAGGATGGGAGTGTGATGGAAATTAGTAGGGTGATGGTGGTTGCTAATGCATTTTAGATGGCAGGCTGCTGGGCTCATAGCCTGGCCAATGGCACAACTTGGCATGTGAGACCCAGCAGTGAAGCCTCTGAGTCTGACTATACAGATGGATTTGATAGATTTATGATAGTTTTCTCAAATAAATGCTCACCTGGGATTTCGTGTGCAATCATATGCTTGAATGGTCATGGTAGATCTATGGACCCTGAGGGAAATGGTAAATGTTCCATGGCAATCAACAGGTGTCACCACACTGTGCTTGTACTTATTTGTGGTCAACCAAATAAGTACAAGCACAGTGTGGTGACTATGCAGTGTGGTGACTATGGGCAAGATAGAGAATTTCATTGATGCTCATATCAAAACTTAAGTTCATAAGAAAGGTATCTACATATATTTATTTGCAAGTATATATGTAAAGTCGCTCATTCCAACTAATCTACAGGAAAGAGGATGTCAAATGACACTTCATCAGGATCCTACAAGTTGTCTGGTGGGTATAACATCTACAATGCTTGGTATAAAGTTACATACGAGGGCGCTATCATACCTTCCCTACTCGAGCTGGCAGTACTGAAAAATAAAGAGACTGGATTTTGTTACTTGGTGTCTTGGGGTATTTCAGTTGGTATTTTTTTCAAATGGTAAGTGGTCCAGTATTATCCAAAAATGTGGTGTGTGACTGCTTGACAGGGAACAGGCTGCTTTGTTGATGGATGGAGTACCCAGTGCTGAGGTTGATACTTATCCAGGTTATGCTGATGCTTGGTGCAGTTACCAAAAGGTGTATCTTTGCTGTGAGCTGGAAATTCTGCAGTGTTCAGCTGAGAGTGTGGAGGAGGGTGTTGAGGAGGTGGATGTCAAGGAGGTCGTTGCTGAAGGATAAGTTGGGGTCATAGCTGGGTCTTAGTACTGCTGGTGTCATATGTAGTACATGCCTCATGTACTCAAATTTTTTGAAGCAGAACACTGTAGTGAAATATGGTTAGACTATTCTAGAAGAGGGGTGCTTATGCATGAAAAAACGCACCAATGGCTATGCCGCCCTGGTGAACCTTTTTGGAAACGGTATGTGACTCCTGATGGCATCCCCTTGGAGCCAGGTTTATTGGAAATTTTGGAGACATGCTTTACCTTACCTGCGTGTCTTTCTGAACCTGTTGCTTGCTACTGGAACTCCACAATGGCTAAGAAGGATGGACCAAAGGCAAGACCTGGCACACCCAATACTTTTGACCAAACACGTCTGGAATGGTTGGAGGGACATCTCATGCAGTATCTAGCATTGAATGAAAAAACTGAGAGGTCAGAATATTTGAAGCAGACAATTGCAGATTGGTGGGTAGCTTTTCTGTGGCACAAAACAGATGTGCCCAGTGAATTCAGGGTGCTGGAGGAGGAGGACAGGGAAAAACCTACCAGAGAGGAGCTTGAGGCCTTGAAGACATGCAGAGATGACACACTTGCGAAGCTCTATCAGACCAGAGAAAAGGTGAGTATCCTAGAGAGGCTTATAATTTTTATTCTGTGTTTCTTATGCCTCTGACACTTTGCATTCATAGCAACTTCGGAGTTGGTTCAAATATTGATGCCAGCAGGCGAAGAACTCGTCCAGTGGTAACAATCCATTTGCTGAGTGAGTGGTGCAACTGTGCAAGGTTGGCAAGAAGGGTCCACGTGCAATGCCCACCTACAAATATTACATGTCACATGAGGATTTCAAGGCTAAAGTCACAGAAGAGGTGACATGCCATTGGCAGGAGGCTAACCTGGAGGAGAAATGGTGCGTGGACTTTTATTGCAAGGTCACAGAGGAGTTGTTCAAGCAAGAGCCAGAGGATGTGAGGATGAGGTTAGAAGTGGAGAATGTTGAAGCCCATGAAGAATGTGTTACAGAGTATCAAAAACTGGAATCTGGCAAAGCATTCAGCAAGGCAGTGAGTGACAATCCCTTTGTGCACGAAGTGTAAGCCCCACTGCTATTCCTGCCACTGAAAAGGTCTAACAAGACTAAACTTCGTAGGTGTTGCAAGAATCTGGGGAGAATGGCCCAACTGTTTGTAGATACCATTGCCATGCACACCGGGTTCTCAGTCACCTTACTTGCTGGCGCCCCACCTGTACCTGGTACACAAAAATTTTCATTGCCAGTGTAAGTATCAAATACAACGCTGTGGAGACAAGTGGATTGTGTCTAATTGTATTGCAAATAGATTCAGCATGGGGACAACTGTTGGAAGCAAAGACAAGCCCCCGACCAAGTTTCACAAATGGAAGGATTTCAGAAAAAAGGTGATGCTGGAATTTATGTACTTCCTGCTGGAAATGCAGAAAGGTAGGTGGCCAATAGTATGCATGTGCAGCTTAACTGACTGGGTACTCAGCAGATTGTGTGGGAACAACGGATAATACGGGTGCACCAAGTGGAGCTGACAATTTGGTGCAGTGTAATTGCAAAGAGGTGGTGGAACCAGGAGGTATAGGAGGGGAGGACCAGCAGGTTGAAAATGACGAAGTTGACAAGTCACAGGATAATGGCATTGGGCAGAAGAAGGGTGATAAGGACAAGAGTAGGAAAGATAGGAGGAAAGGTCTGCACAAAGGAAGAAAAGAGCCAAAGAAACCTCAGGAGCCAAAGAAACCCCAGCGACACAGAAAGAAAACGAGGGATGGTGATGAAGAGGAGTCTGCCCAATCATCAGAAGGCTCTGAGAGTGATGAGGGATACGATGGGGACAACTTGAGTGATGACAATTCGGACAAGGCACTCCATGATTTGCAGCTGAAGATAATATCGCAACCAAGACCACTCAGGCCTAGACCAAGACCCAAGGGTGCAGCCAGGTTAGCTGAGCAAGGTGCACCACCTGCTGAGTCTTCAGGCATACGAGGTTCACAAGAGGTTGTTGTGGGTAGTGAAACTGCTGAGAAAGGTGCTGGGTCACAGGGCAATGAAGAGGGCAGAGGGCAGAGTGGTGGGGATGCAGACCAGCGTGAAATTGAGGGTGCTAGGCATCCGGTTGTTGAATCTCCAAATGATGATGTGCCTGAGGAGAGGTCAACTGTGGGAGCAGGTGTCAGTGGGGACAAGGTTGGTGGTGTCAACGTCAAGGCACTGGTGAATGCTGGACCTGAGTGCACTAACGAGGTCAAAGACAAGGAAGTACCACTGGACTGCGTGCGCAACCATGAAGCTGATGAGGTCGATGGTGTACACAGCAATGATGAGGAGACGACACACAATGCTGTGAGTGCTAATGAAGATAGAGAGCTGGAAATGTCGATGGACAGTGACCCCAGCAATGCTGTGCATGCTAACAAAGATGAACAGCAGGAGAAATCAATGGATGCCACTACCAGCAATGAAGACAATGTATTGCCCACTTCACCTGCTCCTAAGGCTACACCCATCCATGGAGAAGGTGGAGATGCATTGAGGTTGGAAGACTCCAGTGTTGCAGATAGAGATGAAGGTGACGAGGGAGCAGGGGATGCAGAACATGTGATGGGTCTGGGGGATAGGCTGTGTGACATGGATAGAGGGGACTGGCTGAAGTGGATGCAGGGAGTGTATGAATTTGTAGAGAAGAATGCTGGAAGGATGGGGAAAGAGATGGAAGACTTGCTAGTGGCATGGGTGTTGTTCGAGCGGAGCCATGGGTACAAAGACTGCCAAGGAGCAGTAAGCACGATTACTTGGTTGAATCTGGGTGGCAATACTGACCTGGAATGAACAGAACTCCTGTTTCACACATGTTGGACAACCTCCTGCAATCGCGTGGTGGTTCAAGAATGCCAAAGCCATGAAATTTGCGCCACCTAAAGTAACAAAGTCAGCTGTGGAGTTTGGTGAAGGGTGGTGGAGGTGGTGGTCTGCACTAAATCCTGTGTGGTGAGAACAGAATGACAAGGGTCGAATTATCATGGGTGCTGAAGAGACTGGAGATTGGGAGGAGATGGACCTGCCTGGATGGACAGGGATGTTTAGCATGATTATTTGCCTGTTCTGGTGGAGAGAATTAGATGAGATGGCAGGGGAACCTCTGGAAAGCTGGGAGAGAGCAGTGGCAGACGCAAAATTTGCTTTGGAGGGCCTGAACATCAAGAGAGGAGCTGAGCAAAGGAGGAAGAGAAAGCAGGTGGAAGGAGTTGAACAGCCGCTGGCTAAGCACCTGTGCTCTGCCACCACCTAAGTTGTGCTCAGCTGTTGTTATGGTCTTGTACTGCAAAAATTAGCTGAGAGAAATATACCTTAGATGTACAGTATTAAACCAGTCATCTGTACACCACCTGTCAGCTGTACAGTAGACCTTTCTCAAAGCTGGGCAGCTGCTAAGGCTTCATCATACATTCATATGTGTAGATTAATGCTCAGGACACATTCCTAAGCCCAAAACTGAACAATCCAGTGTACCATAGACATGTTGTTATCAAATCATTGCTGAGATGGAGTTCAGTCAAAATTTAAATCTGTATATATATTGTGTAATACTACCCAAAACTGGGCAATAAGGGGCATTAAGATAATCAGTATTGCTTGAAGTATTGTCAGTATCAATTTGACATTGAGTGTTGCAGAATTGCTCATGCTAGAAGCAAAAAGGCTGTCGCAGCGGTATCTGTGTGACATGATGTGACAGACTGTTACAGCAGATCCTGACCTATCCTGACAGATCACGTCATGCTAGGTCACACTATACAGATAACTAGGAACACTTGGTTTGGAGGTCACCAATTTGCTTGGCTCATTACTCTGCATACACATACCTTATGCACTAGTACTTTGGCACACAAGTAGTTTAGATGCTAATAATGTATTGTAGATAGTCAGCCCTTGGGTACATGCATCCTACACTACTTGGGGAATTGATTTTTGTTTTGGTGTCCAGATCAATGGTTTAATACTGTAGACTGACATGTGCATGTGATGGGAATTGAAATCTATGTTGAAAAAGAGCTCAGAACTGGATTTGGATTGAAGATGACAGTTGTGTGTATTAAGTTTGTTGCCTAAGTTGAGGTGGCATGTGACATGCTGTATAAGTAAACAAAAAAGAAAAAACAAATGCAGGGTGTAAATTGGTGATTTAAACTGTGTGTGTGCTAAGCAGGTTGATAGAAAAGGTCGAAGTTGAATTCGCATGTGACTTGGGGGATAAGTGATGAATAAGGAATACCAGTGTGGATAAGTGCAGATAAGTGATGCTAGGTAGTTAAATATTCCAAATTTGGCTGGATAGCAAGGTGCCGGTGATGCCAGGTGCTGTAAAAATTGAAGCCCCGACAATTTAAGTATTCCTCCTGAGTTGTCCCTAGGGTATGTGACTCAGTATAGGAGCCTTACCTTCTTGAGTTATAACTTATGTTACAACTTGGGCTGTTGATTAATTCTTTGTAAGTAAGGACTCTATTAGGTATCTCTACCAGCCAAGTCAACTCCACAATATCTAGGGGCAATATAGGCTCTGCACCTGTTACTAGGAAGTACAGTGAGCATCTGAATCCCCTTCTAGTGGTGACTCGATCCACCCACAACACATGTTTCAAGAACCAGTACCATCTTTTCAAATCTCCACCTGTAGCCTTTACTAGGGCTTGCCAGATGTCGAAGTGAGCTCTCTCAATCTTTCCATTAGCTTGAGAATTGTATGCAGAGATACAGATCCCCTTAATTCCATACTTTTCTTGAAGCCAATTTAACATAGCAATCATTGACCTAGTGTTATCTGTTATGATTTCTGCGGGACAACTCCAACAACATATGATATCTTCGAAAAACCACTCTCCTAGGGCCCTAGCAGATTCGTCTCTGATAGCCCTAGCTTCAGACCATGAAGACAGCATACAATGACTGTGAACTATGTTCTTACAGCCATTGCTAGCAGGTGAAACCTTAAACACATTGACATGTACCTTCTGAAACAACAAGGGAGTGTGCGTGACAGTAGGAGGTATCTTCAACAAGGTCAGCACCCTATCCTGACATGCCTGGCACATCTTAATGAACCAGTTCACATCTCATTCCATCTCAGGCCACCAAAACCTCTTTTTGATAACTGCCTTTGTAGCATACATCCCCTTATGCCCTAGGTGGTCATGCATGCTATGTAGTATGTACATACGCTTTTCTTTATCCACCACCAGCATGTGTTGTCCTCCTTCCTCAGAGTTTCTCCTATACAGATGTCCTTCTTTATCTACAAAGAATTTTGTTGCCTTAGTGAGAAATTGTCATTGTTCAGGCTTACTCATGGCTCCCAGGAATGTTGACTCAGGGTCCTTAAGATACTCTTTGATCCTAGGGAGTAAGTCATCCCAGGCCAAGCCTTGTTCTGTCCTATGAGCTTCATCATAAGGGTGATCTTTTGACCAATTCTCAGTCTCCTCAGGCATTACTAATGTCTGAGCAAACTGATCAAGTCTCAATCCATGCTTCATTCTATAACTCTCACTCCTAGCACAGGCTAGGTGCTCTTCATCAACCAAATCCTGTACATCTTCATCAATATCTTCAACAGAAGTAGCTAAACCCTGTAAGTATCCACTCCTAGGGTTGATATTAGTCTTGAAATCCTTGAAATCATAAGGCATTTCATCTGTATCTTCTCCTAGATGGAATCTTAGTGGTTTGCCATCATCCTCATCTGCATAATCTTCATTATCTACCAGAAGATGTTCCATAGACTTACTTTCAGGTGGAGGTCTCGATAATCCATCCAGTCCATGTATAGAACCTTTAATATGTACCAACTTGAAGTGGTACTTATGAATTTCCTCAATCCAGCAATTGATAGTAGCATTTGGACTGCTGCTAGGGTTGTCTAGCATCCCCTTTATGTAGCTAGCATACATTTCCACTGTCAAATCACAACAACCATAAGTCTGATAGTATGTATGTGCTAGGGCCAATTTCAAGCCATATAACTCTCGTTTAGGCTGTGAAAACCTAGCTTTGTGCTCATTTAATGTAATAGATCCAAATAAGTTGTAGAACTTCTTCTTAGGATTGCTAGGGTCCACTTGGTACAAGTAATACCCAACAGCCATCCAAGAAGTGTCTACAGCTAAAGTTATTCCACTAGTTAACTCATAATTGATGGGTCACAATGCAGGTGTGTTCCTTATACCCTCTTTAATCAATTCCACAGCATTTATTTCTTCAGGGCCAATTTCAAACAGTATGTGAGCACTAGTGAGTCTTGTGAGGGGTCTAGCAATTTTAGCATAGTTCTTTATGAACATCCTGAGTTGCCCAGTGGTTCCTAGGAACGATTTTACATGCATCCTCTTTTTCCACTGAGTTGGATTCCATGACAGAATCATTTCTGCCATTTTCTCCTCAGGTAGTTCTCCCTCATAAGAAACTCTATGTCCTACAACATTACCTTCTAAACAGCAAATGAAAGCTTTATGTCCAGAAAACGTTCCTCCAGCATACTTAAGATGTTGAACAACTCTATTCAGATTTTGAAGGTGTTCCCACATGAAACATCGAATTCCAGAGTTTTCAGGTATTGTTTTATATCCTCCATCTGGTAACTCATACCTAGATGGTGGTCCTTTCACAGGAACATCATCAATATAAGGTCTAGTGACATGGGGAATCTCATCCTTCAAGATATAAGTAATATCATCATGATATATTGGTACAGAGTTCATCCAACCCATTGGTAGCTTTACTAGACAATGTGGACTGAATGGCGTTTGGAAAGTAGTAAGATCTCACAATCCTTCATCCACTAGATGTTCATCATAGCCCACAAATACATCTAGGAGGCCTACACATGATCTCCCTGCAAAACTCCGTGCTATATCTGCTGTAGCAGGTGGAATTCCTGAGTGTTGTTGAATGGTAACCTTGTTCAAAGGCTCCAAACTATGCACTAGATGCAGGCTTTTACCATCTTTCTTCAAGACACAAAACCATCTTGATCTGTACGATGAACTAGAGGGTTCATATACCCCTGCATCAATCTTATCTTTTATGAGTTTACACACTTGTTCATAAATACTAGGAGGAATGGGTATATTTTGTTCTACCCACAGTGTATGAGGAATGACAGGAAATTTCACTGGTGGAAAGAAGTCTGTTCAGAAAGTACCTCCTTCAGAGGCTTACCAAGCGAATCCTTCTTCCTGCACTTTCATTAAGTGATGAATTAACTTCATTTCCTCAGGCCACAAGAAACCTTCATAATGATTCTTCTCAATGATGGCTTTTTGTTCCTCATTATATCACTTTCAGTACTCTCCTTCTTCATGCTTTGTCGGCGGCTCTCTCGTCCCTTCTGGGTGTTCCCCCGTGCTGTTCCTTTTTCTCCTTCCCTCCTTCGGGCTCCTCTTCTTTCCCGGTCTTGCTTTTCCTGCCACCGGTTTATGCTTCCTGCTGTCTCCTGCTCGAGGATGTTGAAATCTCGGCTTAGAACCTTTTGGAACCACCCTAGATTGTAAATTCAATGAGACCCTCTGTACCTTCTCG
>RCHF01000653.1:0-14837 GCA_003987895.1 Neonothopanus nambi
CGCTGTTGGGCCCTGGAGGAAGAGGAAAGAGAGATGGCCTCGACGTGTCGAGTAAACGAAATTACAGCATAGTAAACGCAAAGTAAATGAGCTGAGAGATATAAGAATGATGATAAGTCGATGTTGGTGAAGGCGGGAGTAGAAGTCCGAAGTAAAGCGATGGTGGACGGTGCCGTTCGACCAACTTCCAGCTTCTCTCGACCTAACGAGACCTCGGTCGACGTCGGAGGATTTGTTTCTCGGCCGGGAAAGTTATCAAATCTTGGCCGAGAAAGGCAATGAAATCACGGCACTTTCCGGACTAATAAATTAATACTTTTCGGCCACATTTTTTGTCCATTTCTCAAAGATAAAATATACAGTATTTCAATAACTTTCTGGACATGTAAACAAGACAAATTTCCTTGAAAAAATACAGACTTTCTTATATAGAATCTTCAAAATATTTCAAAGTCTTTCCCAGCTGAACTATCTATCATTTCTCTAACACTTTCACCTACACTTTCAAAAGCTGGAAAGAATGGCCCTGGGGCAGTGACTTGAGCTCAACCTTGATGGTGGGATGGAGGTACCTGAGCTTTGGCTTCTGCTTGCGCTCGCGCCTGGGAGCCCTGGAAGCTCGCCCGCGCCTGGGATCACAGGGTGTGCGCCCGCGCCTTGGAGCACTGGGAGCGCGCTCGTGCCTGCACCCATGGCAAGGTGCGCGCCCGCGCCTTGGAGCATTGGGAGCGCGCTCGTGCCTGCGCCCATGGCAGGGAGTGCGTTCGTGCCTGCGCCCGTAGCAGGGAGTGCGCGCGCTCTTGTGCTCGCCATCATCATCGATCTATCTTCGCTGTCGGCAGGCATTGTCAGACAACTCGGGTCTATCCCGTAGTTGCCTGCTCCGCAAGCGAAAGAAGCAGTCAGAGCCTGAGTTGAATTTCATTGAAGTTCAGAATCGCTTACCGTCACCACCGGATTCTTGATTGTACGTCGGGCCATCTAAATTCATAGGATTTTCCTCCTTCGCGTCATCAAAACCCAGAGGGAGGGCATTCTCAGTCTCGAGGTTCTGTCCAGGGTACCCATATCTGAAATTGTAGAACGGAGCGAACGGACTAGCTTCATTGCTGCTGTGGCTTTCTGAGATTTGTGGATCGTATTCTTCCATTGGATATGTGGTGAAAGATGGTCAATGGTAGAGCTGTATGTTATATCTATGACATTATCTATCGGCTTGTCAATGGAACATCGAACCGAACTTGAAGCAGTCTAGTAGAGAAGCCTTTTCCTGCTCGGCCAAGTCATCCGAGCCGTGTTTCTGGTTCGTTCCTTCACATGAAGCTGCGTCCTCGAGGTCTATGGATCCGAGCAATCCCTGGATGGACCCATCAACTTCTATGGATTTACCGAAAGAGCCGAGCACCATTTCTACCATGGTGCGTGCGAAATCGCTTATCCAAGGCTGTGCAGCCATCTGCCTCAAATCCGCCCCCCCTTCTGCCAGCTGTCCTCCCAATTTCCCAAGTTCCTTCATCACAGTAAGAAACCATGACCACTTTTTGAACGTATTTCACTGACTCAGTCTTAGATCGCGTCGCTATGTCCTGCTTTACAACGGTAAGCTTCCTTTTTTCCCCCTTCATTCAAGCCCTTCTCATTAGATACATTAGAATGCTGGAAGCCATGACTCACTCGAGGTGGGTTTTTTCAGCTAAACATTGAGTTTCTATCTTTTGAACACCTTTTTAGAGGAGTTTTCAGTCTTTGAATATTTCTGAAGACAACAACAACAACGTAAGTTACGGTTGGTTGTTGAAATTGTTTCGTGCATTTTTTAAAAATTTCTTCCACCTCTCTTTATCTCAGGCCAAAGAGCGCTTGTTGGATTCGCTTCAAAACGTTGCCACCCTTTACCGCCTGGTTAACGAGCTGCGAATTAAACATGTAAATTTAACCTATCTCACCAGCAGACTGGCCGAGCTGGAGCAGAATGCGCTCCAAATCTCGCTGGAGATCGGCGATGTTAAACGTGAAATCACGAGGTCGAGAGACTTCGTGAGCACTGCCGCGAAAGAGATTCAAGCAGCCCACGTGAAAGTAGTGGAATTACCTGAATCAAAAATAGCTTCAGAACTTCTTCGTCTTGAGGACGATGGTGGGGGATTTTGCTTTCCAGTATGACGGGTGTAGGCTTGCCACGTTGTCATGAGTGTCTATACGAATATTTTGTTATTGTACGGGTGTTCTGTTAAAAGAAGTCTCGTTGTATTCAGCTGTTCTCGGACCAATTCATCACCTTTCTTGACGTTGCAGCGAATTCATATAAATTTCACTATACATTAAATATCTGGTGCAACTGTGATTTTCTGCAAGTGCGTTACATGGATGTAGGCAGGCTCATGAACTGACGTAATGAGATTAGGACTTATTTATGAAAGAAAATGGTGATAACCGTCCTTCACCCTCTTTCATGCCACAACCAATAGACAAAGCTCCACCACAAGCAGCATTTCTCCCCTCCGGCTCTACTCCTAAAGTAAATTTCTGCGAACTGCTCAAAGAGCTCACTGGCTGTCTTGACCAAGACGGCGCTCCAAAAACATATCTCCCGACTTTGGTGGAGCTGAAGGCCAATGTCCCGGCGAGGACGAGGCCCGATAAACACTGCATGCCCGTGGCACAGTGCTCACTCAAAGCGTGCCACACAAGGCGGTACGTTCCCTCGGCAAGATTAACAACGTTTCAACTCACGTTTAGCGATACAGAAGTTGATTGCCTGGCAATTGATCGGCAGTTTCGGTCCTCGGTTTTACCATACATTTTACGACGCTATACGCGACACGCAGCTACTTCGAATCCCGATCCCTCCATTCTTAAAAATTTTTGTACATAGCGCGCCTTCTCGATCTTCAAAATTCCCGGAGCGTGCCATTACACGTACCGTCTATGTCCTTGTTAATAAAGAAGCCCTTCAATCGTCTCATTCATCCTGACCCCCCCGCACTGCCATGAAACAAAAACATCGTCGAGTCAAGCAATCATGCGAAGTGTGCCATGGTAAGATTTGTGTAATATCCAACATTTGCCTACGACTTAAGCATTCCGTTACGATAATAGTAAGAAAACTCAAATGCTCAGGGCCGACCCCAAGGTGCGAGCGCTGTACGGCTAGTGGCCTTCAGTGCACACCCTACCTCGGAAGGCCAAAGGTCACTGGTATGAAGTTTTTTTCCCCTCGAATATTTGTCTTTCTTTCTTATTTATGTGGCTGCCTGTAGAAATACCATCTCACAAAGTCGTTGACACGAAAGAAGACACGGCTCCAGAGCCGCTAATAGCTGATCGTCTCTTTGAATTATTATACGTTTCCCCGCTTGTGGGTGACCAATCGAACTCACAAGACAAGCTTCAGTAAGGCTTTTCAACTTCGACTAGGACATTTCAGCTGACTGATATAATGCTTGGAAGGCCGACCGACGCTAGAAACAATTTTTACGTGGATCCCCTAGCCACTTAAGAAAATCAGAAAATATCTAGAAACTATGAGGCTCTTGTAATTCTTTGTGAAAATACATCCCATCTGATCATCGAATTCCTCGAGCCTTGCTCAGATACGAGATTAGTAAACGGGGACAGCGAGATCAGGGGATGAGTCATGCTCTCGGTTGTCGTAGCATAACGTCATTGTTCGGATGCTCCGAGTCTTCCGAGTCCTTCCTACGTGGCATCCCGTCAACTTCAACATCATGTCCTCTTCCTTCGATGACATTGGGGAGTACGGGCTCGTGTGCAGCGCCTGTAATAAACATTTCAGCAGAGCAAACACTTACGAGAGCCATCACCGAACGTGTACAGCCAATAATAAACGATTGCAAGTGGGCCAGTCCACCTTGAAGCATCTTCAGTCGTTGAAGAGACAGAAATTGGACTTGGGCTCTCTTTCACGGCTTCTAAATACATCCCAATCCCAATCTAATCTCCACAGCAACACAACCGTTCAGGACGCTTCTAGTGCGCCGAATGGTGAGGATTCACAAATGGCAGCTAGCACCCCATCCGATGCTCCTCGCAGAAGCCGACGAGCCAATGCTGGAGCTCGATATAGAGATATGCTACCGTTCTGGGTCCCTGAAGCTGCTCGCCGCTTGAAAGGCTATACTACTTCGGTTGCGCAGTCCAATAGTGACTTCCCTTCAGCTATCGACAACCACCAAAATCCTTCGGCGGAAACAACTACCTCACCTACCTCCACTGCGAACACTACCCTGTCCTGGTGGAACACATCTCCTAACCAGTTTGGTTTGGTAAAACATTTTTATGGCCCTCGCACTGCTCCCGCACACAATCCGGATGAATATCGCACCCTAGCACAACTGTGTGATGATCCCGCACTTTCAGAATGTGAAGGGCCTGATGATAGCGACAGCAGGCATGAAACTGAGCCTCAAGGGGCTGGCACGGGCCACCCATCCGAGAAGACTGTAACAGGTCAGGACGCCACGCAGACGCAGAACTCAACGCTGTACCCATACCCTAATCAATCCTCTATGCTACTCCACAAATGGTATTGGAGCTCAACAACCAAATCCCAGAAAGATTTCAAGAGGTTGATTGCCATCTTGAGCAGTCCCGGCTTTAGACAGGAAGAAGTTGTAGGCCTTGACTGGAAGGCTTTGAACAAAAAGTTGGTCGATGGAGAGGATTATCCTGTGGCCACAAATGTTGGTCAGTGGAAACAAGAGCCTGTTACCTTTGACATTCCTTTCCATCGTCAATTTTCCGAAGCTCCTTCTTGCTCCTTCCAAGGGGGGACTTTGCATCATCGCACCATTGTCTCCATTATGAAGGAAAAACTGGCAGTCAAAAGCGACCTTCACTTAGATCCCTTCGAGCTATGGTGGATACCCAGAGCTACGGAGTCAGAGCCCTGGCCATCTGGTGTGGTTGACCAAAGGATTCTACCTCCTGAAGCTATTCGGGTTCACGGGGAATTGTACTGGTCCGAGGCGGTAATGGCTGCGCACAAGGAGCTCCAGGATAGTCCACGCGAAGCTGGATGTAACTTGGACCGAGTACTCATGCCCCTCATGGCATACTCTGATGCAACGCAGCTCACTCACTTTGGTACCGCACAACTCTGGCCAGGGTATCTCTACTTCGGAGGAGACTCGAAGTATGAAAGAATTCGCCCCTCTCGCAGTTTGGCGGAGCATTTAGCATACTTCGTAAAGGTACTTGGTACACTTCTATCACGTTCAACTGTGGGTTGACTTGATGTTCAACAGCTACCTGATGAATTCCAAGATTTTGTGCTTGAGCAAGCAGGAAAAGAAGCCACCAATGCGCTGGAAACCCACTGCAGTAGAGTGCTTTACCATGCGCAGTGGTGCATCATTCTTGACGATGAGTTCCTAGAAGCTCATGAGCATGGCGTAGTGATTCTCTGTTGGGACGGGAAGCCTCGGCGCTTTTATCCTCGTATCTTTACCTATTCGGCAGATTACCCAGAAAAGTGAGTCGTCTTTGGTGACGTGACGCCTAACAAACCCACTAATACGACATTCATCAGAGTGCTATTGGCTAATGTTCGTAACATGGGCTCTCACCCTTGCCCAAGATGTCTGGTCTTGAAGGTCGACATACCTGATGTAGGAACACGAAAGGACATGTTCACACGGAACCACAAAGTTCGCAATGAGCAGGAGGCTGAAAGCAAGTTATCCCGCGCTCATGACATCATATATTCAAAGCGGTTCGCGGTAACCAGTAAGCATGTAGAGGAGCTCTTGAAGGATCAATCCTTGGCCTCAAATGAAGTAAGGGCGTTTTGAAACCTGGTGAAAAGAAGCTAATATTGCCTAATGAATAGAATGCATTTCTTAAGCGTATGTCATCATGCAAATCCTTCAAACTTTATGATATGTTGGTCGTGGATTTCATGCATGAAATCGAGCTAGGCGTATGGAAGTCCATTTTTATACACCTGCTTCGAATACTGCATTGCTATTCTGATGCCACTGTGGAATTGAATCGTCGGTGAGGGCTCTTTTTTCTTGTCCTGTCCTCCACCCTAAAATGCACAAAGTTTTAGACAAATGCCGATATTTGGAAAAGATACTATTCGGCGTTTTAAATCAAATGTATCTGAGTTGAAACATATGACCGCGAATAAATATGAAGATCTGTTACAGGTAAGAGGGCCGCTTTACTTCTTGGGTCGTTTCCCTGAGTTTTTTTTCTCCTGATTCATAGTGCGCAATACCTGCCTTCGAAGGATTGGTCCCAGAGCCTGCCAACAGCAATATTATGGATTTGTTGTATACTTTAGCTCACTGGCATGGTATGATAGGAGCAGGGATGCAGACAACAAAGAGTCTGGAACTTAATCAAAGCCTATCTACCCTTCTGTCCAATGAAATCAGAAACTTCAAGAAGGAGGTCTGTACACAGTATGATACGAAGGAGTTACCCCGAGAACAAAGTGCCCGCCTGAGAAGACAAAAGGAAACATCAAGCCAGATCAAAAGTGGAAAGCTTCCGAAATCTTTCAACATGGAAACCTATAAAATTCATGCTATCATGGACTATGTCCCTACAATTCAGCGGCTTGGGTCTGTCGACTCATACAGCACTGCAATGGTAATTCACCATTTTATTCTGCCTGGACTTCACTGATTCAAAGCTTATAAAGGGCGAGTCGGAGCACCGAAGGTCCAAACAACGCTTCTCTCGTACCAATTACAAGAACTATGAAAAGCAACTGGCTGAAGCTGATACTCGCCTGCGACGCCTTAATCGCATGAGCAATGCTGACTATGTCGAGGACGAAGATGGGCATTCCACTCGATTACGGCTGGATGTGCATCATTGTATCTCTTTGAGCCGGAATGATCCTTTACATCTGGTCCAATTCATACAGGATAATCTGGACAAGTACCCCATCATGATGCAGGTGCGTTGCCTTCTTTTAAATTTCATAATAAGGGGTCTCTGATACTTGCTATCCAGTCCTTCATTCCTAATCTAAAGAAGCACCTACTTACTCACATTCAAAGATTGCTATTAGAAGAGATACGGGTGCGACGATCCGATGCTACTAGTGCAGAACAGCCTCTCCTTGGACTCGCACAATTCTCTTCTGTTGATGTAGCAGGAGTCACGTTCAAGGCGGAGCACTTAGCCTTTCATAGAGAGAAAATATATCGCCACAACACTCTTCACATCAACTATACCACATATGATTTACGGCGTTCCCAGGATCTTATCAACCCCGACACCGTTCGCTGTAACGTGATGGTTTTGAAGGATGAAATGGATGAGGAATATACTGCCCTCGATCTCGGTGAGGGCAACATGCCATGGTGTAGACCTCGTTTCCGCTACGCAAGAGTCCTTGGAGTCTATCATGCAAACGTCGTATACTCGGGGCCTGGGTCTTTCGACGCAGATCCACGACCTTTGGAGTTCCTTTGGGTGCATTGGTACGATGAAATCCCTGGACCAACACCGCAACGAAGGTTACAACGCCTTCGTTTTGCCCCTAGTGACTCACCGCAATCATTTGGTTTCGTCGATCCTAGTGAAGTCATTCGTGGAGCCCATATAGTTCCAGCTTTTGCTCAGGGCAGCATTTCTGCACAAGAGAGCATGGTATGGCCATGGAAATGCAAGGATAATTTCCTGCTATACAAAGAGTACTATGTGAATTGGTATGTTTCCTGTCCTCTGCACCAAGGAATTATGTGCTGACTAACCATCGCGCTGGCTTTTCTGTCATGTTCAACTTGCTAGCTTTGCTGACTCTGATATGCTGGTCCGACACCACTGGGGTCTCGGAATTGGACATGTTCACACCATGAATTGTCTCCTAGCCGCAGAAAAGGAGTTTTCTTTAGATGCACTAGTTGCTCAAGATGCGCCTTGGACCAACCCTACTTCAGAAAACTCCTTGAACCATGCAGGCACAAGCTCCTCAGACTTAAATGTTACTATGGAAGAGGAGGATTCTGGACATGAGCAATATGTTCTTGAACCTGAAGCTTATGAAGACACCGACTTCATAGACGACACAGACTCATCCGATTCCTCAGATGACGAATTTTGACCTATGAGCTACTTTTTGGGACGCTAATGCGACAGGTGGGGTTATATGTCAGTTGCCACTAAGGAGTAGTGGCAACCTGAAGTATAGTGCAGGTTGTGCGCTAGTACTTGAGGTGCTGCGAGTCTATTTCGATTTGATCTCGACTACTTAGTCATGTTTGCGGGTACATAGTATTTTGTGCAAGGTCTCAATGTTCATGTTTAGAAGGGAATTCGTCGACGGCATTGCAGCAAAGGGCTGCCGTTAGTGGTGCATTGCTAGTAATAAGTTAGTTATCCGGATTCTGAAAAGCAAGTCCGCTGAAAATTTGAATTAATTTGAATTAAATTTAAAATTAAATACTGGCTGGAGTCACGTGCCTTTTGACTCCGTGAACAAGTTGAACTGCCAAACAATTCCGAGTTCTTCTAAGTAGAACTTGAAGTTATTCAGTTATGTTTTTCGGTTGGGCGACCATGAACACTAGGAGTCACTGGACGTCCAAGCTCGAGTTGATATCTCGAGTCCGTCGGCCGTGCCAGCCGGGAAGAACTTCAAGTCAAGTCATGAGCATTGCTTCAAAACAAAATGTGGTTACAATCGACACCTTAGGAGTTCAAAGCGGAACAAATTCAGACGGGACCTCCACATTGGCTTTCTGCCAATAACTTATTCTCACCTGAAGCATTGGTGGATAGGATTGAGGTAAGGCTTAAATACCATGAAGTCCACGCCATCGGTCTCACCTACTAGTTTTGCAGTATGAGGCCAATCTCGATATTCACGAACATGATGATCAACAGCAGTCTCCTCTGGCCTCGTCGAACTGAGATGTCTTCTACGGAGCAGATGTCTTGCAGCAGTGTTACTGGATCCGAAATCAGGCTCGCGCTGGAGGATAATGAGGGCAATGTCACTCCTATCTGTTGCATCATTGAAAACGTATCCGGGTTCATTGTCAGCTATTATGACTATCAGGGGATTACTACGGACAAGGGAACTACGATTTTGAAGTCGATTGGAGACAAGGGTCCCCTACACCTCCGACCTGTCCATCAAGCTTACCCGACGAAGGAGTCGTTGCAACCGAAACGTTACCAGGCTCGTCACATCAGCACTACCTACGTATACGACTTCCCCGACTTGTTCTCGAAAGCTCTTCAGAACTTGTGGGATGCAGCGGGTGCCACTGATCCTACACTAGTGAAGCCGAAGGTGTTCTTGGAATCCAAGGAGCTTGTGCTGGATGAGCATGACGAATTGACCACGGTCAATAGGGCGCCTGGCTACAACACCTTTGGAATGGTTGCATGGGTTTTCACTATGAGAACGCCTGAATTCCCTAATGGTCGTCGCGTTGTTGTAGTAGCTAACGACATCACGTACAAGATCGGATCTTTTGGTCCTGTGGAGGATCAGTTCTTCTACCTCGTCACACAATATGCTCGGGAACACGGTCTTCCACGCTATCCCTCTAGGTCCTCAGCGACAACCACCTTCTGCCTATCCTCAACCACGATATGGTGATCCAGAGTCGTCAATGAATGATCCCCAAGACACTCTCAACTCGAGTACCACTCGTCTCGCTGGTTATCCTGGCTACTACGACCAACCTGGTGAGTGTCTTCACTTTTCCCATTACTCCACTTTCATCGAACCTGATTTTTCTTCTGTCATTTAGGTGGCCAACCAGACTATAACCGCAACTATGCTTTCTCAGTTGATTCCCACGCAAGCTATCCCAGTATATCTCCCCTTGCTGACCCGGGCGTCGGCTCGAGTGAGCCATATCCTGCTTGGTCGGCCGACCGCCAAATCCCTATGTCGACAGAGGAAATAGAGGATGTTTTCATTGATTTGGCGCAGAAGTTTGGCTTCCAGAGAGACTCCATGCGCAATATGGTAATCTCAAAAATTTTCCCCTCATTCTTTCAATATATCTAACGTCGCATCAGTTTGATTTCTTAATGCATCTTCTTGACTCACGGGCTTCTCGCATGACCCCCAACCAAGCTCTACTTACCCTGCACGCTGACTACATCGGTGGTCAACATGCCAACTATCGCAAGTGGTACTTTGCTGCCCAACTCAACCTTGACGATGCTGTCGGCCAATCACAGAACCCAGGTCTGCAGCGTCTCAAGTTTGTCAAGGGTGCCGCAGGAAAGAGCAAACACTCTGACTCTGCTCTGAACAGATGGCGTAATGCTATGAACAACATGTCACAGTATGACAGGCTTCGACAGCTTGCTTTGTACCTGCTCTGTTGGGGAGAGGCTGGCAATGTCCATTTCGTGCCAGAGTGCCTCTGCTTCATCTTTAAATGTGTAGACGACTACTATCGTAGTCCCGACTACCAGAACAGAGTAGATCCTGTCCCAGAAGGCTTGTACCTGAACACCGTCATCAAGCCTTTGTACAGGTACATGAGGGATCAGGGCTACGAGGTTGTGGATGGAAAATTTGTCCGGAAAGAGAAGGCTCGTGGCCAGATCATTGGTTACGACGACATTAACCAACTTTTTTGGTATCCTGAAGGCTTGGTCAAGATCGTTTTGACTGATAATGTGAGCATGGATTATTTCGGTTGTATTCAGACTGACATAATACATGATGCAGAGCCGGTTGGTCGATGTCTCTCCCTCCCAGCGTTTCATGAAGTTCAGTAAGATTGACTGGAACCGTGTCTTCTTCAAGACTTACTTCGAGAAACGTTCTACCTTGCATCTTGTGGTGAACTTCAACCGTATCTGGATCTTGCATATAGCAGTCTATTGTTTCTACACGGCATTCAACTCGCCTAAGGTCTATGCTCCACACAACAAGACTTCTCCTTCTCCTCAAATGACCTGGTCTGCGACTGCTCTTGGAGGCGCTGTTTCTACTGGCATCATGATTGTGGCTACTTTGGCTGAATTTAGCTATATCCCTACTACCTGGAATAACGCGTCACATTTAACCACCCGGCTTATCTTCCTCCTAGTCATTCTTGCCCTCACAGCTGGACCAACTTTCTACATTGCCACAGTTGATGGCCGGACCAACTTGTCTCAATTACCCCTCATTCTTGGTATCGTCCAGTTCTTCATATCTGTCGTCGCGACCCTAGTATTCGGTTTGATACCTTCAGGCCGGATGTTTGGTGACCGTGTCGCAGGCAAGTCACGGAAATATATGGCATCTCAGACTTTTACTGCCTCCTACCCTTCCCTCGCACGCAGTGCGCGGACGGCTTCCATTTTACTTTGGATTCTAATTTTCAGCTGCAAGTTCGTTGAATCCTACTTCTTCTTGACTTCGTCTTTCTCTTCGCCTATTGCAGTCATGGCGCGCACGAAAGTCCAGGGTTGTAACGATAAGATTTTCGGCTCCGCTCTTTGCTCAAATCAAGTGCCGTTCACTCTTGTCATCATGTATGTGATGGACCTGGTGCTGTTCTTCCTGGATACGTATTTGTGGTACATTATCTGGTCTGTGGTATTCAGTATTGGAAGGAGCTTTAGCCTCGGTTTGAGTATCTGGACACCCTGGAAGGATATCTATACCAGGCTTCCGAAGCGGATATATGCCAAACTTCTTGCGACAGGAGAGATGGAAGTCAAATATAAGCCAAAGGTCAGTTCTTTGTTTCATCTTTTGTGTTGGACAATGAAGGCTGAAGTATATCTTATCAGGTTCTCGTCTCGCAGATTTGGAACGCTATCATCATTTCGATGTACCGCGAACACCTCTTGTCTATTGACCATGTTCAGCGCCTGTTGTACCACCAGGTGGATGGTCCTGACGGTCGGTGAACTCTACGTGCGCCTCCCTTCTTCACGAACCAAGAAGGCAAAGGCTTCCAAGGAAACTTCTTCCCAACTGGTGGCGAAGCTGAACGTCGCATATCCTTCTTTGCTTCGTCCCTCACTACTGCTATCCCAGAGCCTTTGCCTGTCGACGCTATGCCCACGTTTACAGTTCTTGTCCCGCACTATTCTGAGAAGATCCTCCTTAGTCTTAGAGAGATTATTCGAGAGGAAGACCAGAACACCCGGGTTACGCTGTTGGAGTATTTGAAGCAGCTTCACCCGGTTGAATGGGATAATTTCGTCAAGGATACTAAGATATTGGCTGAAGAAATGGAAGGCGATGGGGCAAGCATGCATGGCGGAAACGAGAAGGCTGCTGCTAAGATCGACGATCTGCCGTTCTATTGCATTGGTTTCAAGACCTCCTCTCCGGAGTACACTCTTCGAACTAGGATCTGGGCCTCATTGAGGGCTCAGACGCTGTACCGCACAGTGTCGGGCATGATGAACTATTCCAAAGCCATTAAATTACTCTACCGCGTCGAAAATCCGGATATAGTACACAATTTCGGTGGGAATACGGAGCGGCTCGAGCGCGAGTTGGAAAGAATGGCCAGGCGAAAATTCAAGTTTACTATTTCCATGCAGCGGTTTGCCAAGTTCAACAAGGAGGAGCAGGAGAATGCAGAGTTCTTGCTACGTGCATATCCTGACCTACAAATCGCTTACCTTGATGAAGAGCCTGGTCCGAAGGGCAGCGAAGCTAGATTATTCTCTGTGCTCATCGATGGACATTCGGAACTCGATGAACAGACTGGAAAGAGGAAACCCAAATTCCGTGTCGAGCTCCCTGGTAACCCTATCCTGGGTGATGGGAAATCAGACAACCAGAACCACGCCATCATCTTCTATCGTGGAGAGTATCTACAGCTTATTGATGCGAACCAAGATAATTATCTCGAAGAGTGTTTGAAGATCAGGAACATTCTAGGAGAGTTCGAGGAGTACTCTGTCTCTAGCCAAAGCCCCTATGCTCAGTGGGGCCACAAAGAGTTCACCAAATCTCCGGTTGCTATCGTCGGTACTCGCGAATACATCTTTTCGGAGAACATTGGTGTTCTTGGTGACATTGCTGCAGGAAAAGAACAGACATTCGGTACCATGACTGCCCGTGCGCTGGCTTGGATTGGAGGGAAGTTGCATTATGGTCACCCAGATTTCCTCAACGCGACATTCATGACCACGCGTGGTGGTGTATCCAAGGCTCAGAAAGGATTGCATTTGAACGAAGATATTTTCGCCGGCATGAATGCGTTTGGTCGCGGCGGTCGCATCAAGCATTCGGAGTATTATCAGTGCGGCAAAGGACGTGATCTCGGTTTTGGCACCATTCTTAATTTCCAGACCAAGATTGGAACTGGAATGGGTGAACAGATGCTCAGTCGAGAATACTACTACCTTGGCACCCAGCTGCCTATTGACCAGTTCTTGACTTTCTACTACGGTCATCCAGGTTTCCACATCAACAACATTCTCGTCATCTACTCGATTCAGATTTTCATGGTTACTTGTAAGTGCATCTTTCCCTTCACCTTCATTTAAGACGCGTACTCAGCCTTATTCAGTGGTGTACCTTGGAACTCTTAACAAGCAGCTCTTGATCTGTAAGGTTGATTCTCAAGGCAACGTCATCGGAGGTCAACCTGGATGCTATAATCTCATTCCGGTCTTTGACTGGATTAAGCGTTGTATCATCTCGATCTTCTTGGTTTTCTTTATCGCTTTCTTGCCCCTTTTCTTGCAAGGTACGTACCAGTCGACAAGGTTGTGTTCGGGACTAATGTAGTTGAATAGAACTTGTCGAACGTGGCACTGGCAAGGCATTGATCCGTTTGGGGAAACATTTCCTATCACTGTCTCCTATTTTCGAAGTGTTCTCTACGCAGATTTATTCGCAAGCCATTCTCAGCAATTTGACATTCGGTGGTGCTCGCTACATTGCAACGGGTCGTGGTTTCGCTACCACCCATATCAACTTCAGCATTCTCTACTCCCGGTTTGCTGGACCTAGCATCTACATGGGAATGCGGAACCTTCCCCTTCTTCTCTACGCCACCATGGCCATCTGGATACCTCACTTGATCTACTTCTGGATCTCTATTCTTTCCTTGTGTATTGCACCCTTCGTCTTCAATCCTCACCAGTTCTCTTTCGCCGATTTCATCATCGACTACCGAGAATTCCTTCGTTGGATGTCGAGAGGAAACTCCCGCACCAAGGCCAGCAGTTGGTACGGATACTGTCGACTTTCGCGAACAATGATCACAGGGTACAAGAAGAAGAAACTCGGGCACCCTTCAGAAAAGCTGTCTGGTGATGTTCCTCGTGCCAGTTGGAAGACTGTCATCTTCTCGGAAGTCGTCTGGCCCATATGTATTTCAATCCTCTTTGTCGTCGCGTATATGTTCGTCAAGTCTTTCCCGGATTCCAACAACAATCAACCTCCTAGTCCCCTGATTCGTATCGCTGTTATTGCAATTGGGCCTGTGGTGTGGAATGCTGCTGCGCTGATCACTCTGTTCTTCATCTCGCTCTTCCTCGGACCTATGATGGAGTCTTGGGCCAAATTTGGTTCTATCATGGCTGCTTTGGCGCATATACTCGCTCTGGTTGGAATTGTTGCGTTCTTTGAATTCTTTGTAGGTATTCTACTACTACTTGGGGTATCATTACTAACATTATCGTTAGTGGTTCTTGGAACTTTGGGATGCCTCCCATGCAGTCTTGGGCGTCATATGTATCATTGCGATTCAGAGAGCTATCCAGAAGATTTTGATTGCAGTATTCCTCACTCGCGAATACAAACATGACGAGACAAATCGTGCCTGGTGGACTGGTAAATGGTATGGTAGAGGTCTCGGAACTGCGGCGATGTCTCAGCCTGCGCGAGAGTTCATCGTGAAAATAGTAGAGATGTCTTT
>RCHF01000655.1:0-16243 GCA_003987895.1 Neonothopanus nambi
CTCTTTTAATACCAGTCTCGGGACGGATGGTCCTTATTTCCTTGTTCTACGCTTCCTACTTCTACCTCGGCGCAATTCATGTTTAGTGTCGCCAGTCTTTCCTTGTCTCTCTAGTTCAGGTCTTAACTGGCCCTTTTAACCCGTATCGTGTTTCTTGGTTCCTCTCCAGCCCGCACCGGTCTCTTCTGTCCTTGCATTTGCGGTCTCACATCGCCTTAGTTTGCACCGTAGATCCTACTGCGCTCCGTTTTTAGTCTTCCACAACCAATTTCTATCAATGGCCAATAAACCCACGGACAAAGCTGCCCAGAGCACCCTACAAAGGGGAAAGGCGTGCTTACGATGCAGGTGTGTAATCAGTCTCCTATCTATGTCTATTTTTCCGTGGCTTATTTTTGTCTACAGAAAAAGAAAAATGGTTAGAGAATATTGTCCTCGTGCTCACTATCAGTCATTCTGACTCCCACCTCCACTTTTTTTTTCTAGCGGTGTGATGGCAGTAAGCCCGCGTGCCAGCAGTGTACTCGCGCCAAAAAGCCAGAGGGTTGTGAATATGATGATGGAAAGGGGAAGACGCGAACCCAAATCCTTCGCGAAACCATAACTCGGTTGGAGCAGCGTGTCCGTGAATTGGAGGATCCGGAATACGTGTCACCGTCAATAACACTGTATGATCCTCACATCCAAGGTCACTCAGAGTCGTCATCGTCATCGTTCGGCTCTCCAGGAAGCACACCTATTTCCCTTTCGCATTCACCTTTCCCTTCCGGTTAGTTTCGTTTACGATACCTTGTGCCAGTGCCCCTTTGTTGATCCATCTAACTTATAGAGTCCAACAATTCTCCGCCGTCGACATGGACCCGTCTTCCTGTGAGCGATTTTGGCTTCGTTAATGACATTGGCTTCGATTACTTACCTCTGCGTCCTCAGCAGGGTGTTCCCTCTCCCTCGCCTTCACCGTTCACTACAGACGTATTCTTTGAAGAACCACAGTCGTACCAGACTCCTTACGAACTTGGCCCGATGTTGTTAGTCTCTGCACCTTTTCATTCACATCCCGTTACTGACCCTCGTTACGTCAAGGTTGGATATCTTCTCACCTCATCGCTACCAATGCGGGCTTGGGATACACATGGGTCATCTTCGAGAGAGCCTGAAACTACCAGCGAGTGAACAGCGTCACCCAGCACTCATGAACTCGATCTACCTCTGGGCTTGCTTCGTCTCCCGACCAAAACCCCTTTGTCAACACGAGGAAATCTTCCTTACCCAAGCCCTAGACAATCTGCGCGACGGTCTTCGCACGGGCGATAGAGTGCTCGACGTCATTCAAGCCTCTTGCCTCCTGTCTCTGTACTTCCTAGCCAATGGACGTATCCTCGAAGGCAGCTATCACGCTAGTGCCGCTTCGGCGTTGGCTGTGCAATGCGGTTTGCAGATTGGTGTACCGAGCGAAACGAGCTATAGCCCTTCTTCCTCTAGGGAGAGACTTGACTTGACGCACATCAAGACTGGGTATAGGGAGGGTGAGAGGATACTTGCGTTTTGGCAGGTGTACAACCTCGATCGGTGTTGGTCCGTTGCACTGAGAAAGCCTGCTGTGCTTTTGGACGGTGAGGATCCTTGGACTGCCATTAACTGTCCGTGGCCACAGGACATCACCGAGTACGAGTCCGTAAGTGGCTTTTCCTTTTCCAGTCTTGAAATGAATCTGTATCTGAGCCCTTTTCGCTTTTAGGGTAACATTTCACCCGGATCTGGTTTTCAGACCGTCCAAGCTTTCCTTCAGGGTGATGTCACAGGCAGCTACTCCATTCCAGCTCTCCGAGCAAAAGCATCTGCCCTCTTTTCACGTGCTGACCAGCTGGCCGCAAGTTGGCGATACAGTGCGTTTCCCAGCATTCATATGCTTTCATCTCGCATTTCTGATGTTCGACTTGCTTGGCCTTCTATTCAACAGGATTAAATACCTCCGAGCCCTTCCCCGAAGATATTCAAGCGTTAGAACTTACGATCACGCGATTCCTGCCTACGATAATACCTGTCCACCAATTGAACGCCACGATGCCTGAAGAAAAACACACGCTCATAGTTGTACATACACTCGTCCAAGCTGCTATGATACATCTCTATCAGAGATTCGCCCAAGACGACGCTGCTGCATACGACAAGTGCTCCGTAGCGGCCAAGGCTTGTGTTGCTGTAATTAAATACATCTCGGATCAAGATTACGATTTTTTGGACCCGATTGTTGGGGTGAGTATTGGATTTGCAGTTTCTCAGCATCATGGGAGACTTGGAGCGTTCATAATTGTTTTGATTACTTATTTTCTTTTTCCTGCAGTCCTGTTGGACGACCGCTGCCGAATGGTTGATACGTGAAGTAGTCAGTATCGAGTCATCATGGCCTCTCAGCAGCGGGGATCTCCGTAACGACATTGCTACCGTTCTATTTGCTATGACCAGTCTCAGTACACGGTTCCCTGTGCTAAGTACGTCCTCTCGTATAACTCAACATGCCCGTCCTCATTTCGTTCTCCCCTTTCAGGTATCTCCGTATCGAAGATACAAAAGAGACTGGCCGAGCTCTAGTTCTCCCCATCGTACACTACCCTAATTTGTTGTCATGGACTATGCGGATCTGCCTTTTTCTGGACACTTTTTTTTATTTCAATGGACTTATAGGACCGGATTCTTTGCCCCTTCCACTTTGCTTCGACCCTTCACTTTCTAATCGCGTGTTGGCGGGCCTCGCATCTGTGGGCTTTTGGTTCTCCCACATTCTTTTGATTTCGATTCTACGGACTTGCTCTTCCGCAATGGACAATTACTGGACTATTAGACTATTGGACTATTTGGACTATTTGGACATTTTCTCATTTTCGTTATAATTGGATTGACTCCCGGGGACACCCTTTTAATGACCTATTGACGATTTCTTTACCTAATCTTTCTGCTTACCTTCGGATTTTTTCTCTTTTATTTTCGTTTCTACCAGGGAATGCTTGCTTCCCTCTGGTTAATTCTTTCGCCACCTTTCTTCTTTCGTGCTGCTTTCGGATTCGCATAACACTCACGCTCCTTGACGATCTTTCTTTCATGCCCCTACGTACGATGTTTCGTGATGCCTGAACAAAACCCCATGGACATCACTTGGACACTTTCGGACACACCTTGGACTCTATTGGACTTAACTATCTGGACATTTTTGGATACTACTTGGACTCTTGTTACTGTTTGCATTACATTACAATATCCGTTACCATATCATAGAACATCCCCGCAATTTCTTAAGGACAGCTGGACTCTTTGCCTTGTACTACTATACCAAATTTTTGCATTATTCTTCTAAGCATATACTATCTTCGTATCGCTTCATAATGTACTTCATAATTATCTTGTACTTGCTAGTACGATGACACTTGCTTGATATTGTCGTACTGGACACTCTTCTTCGTTCTTCGCCCTTTTTTCGTTTATTGCTTTCGTTCGTTGTCTTGCACACTGTCCCGTTTCTTCAATCTTGGAAGGGAAAGGGGAGATGGAGAGGGGGTGTAGGATTGAATTAGTTGAAGGGCAGGTGAAAGTAAAAGCTTTTGTACAATTGTATAAGTCTAAATGAAAACCTTCCGGATTGCATACACGAATCCTCCACATACATACTCGCCACACAATTTGAATATTTCCCCCAACTCATCAGTTGCGTGTATTAACGATTATATAACGCTATCGTCGTGTCGTCGGGATGTTGATTCAATATTCAGTACCTAATATTCAATGGGATCTGGATCTCCCACTGAGTGGAGTACATACAGGTACAGGCTTACACAGGTGGAGTATCAGTATGTATGTCGATCCTCGAGGCTCGACAACTCTGAGGGGTAACCGGTAAGTACTTGGTCTTGGCCGTTTACCCGCGGGAGAAGCTGTGGAGCAAGACAAGTGTTTAGATTTACAACTGAACAGGCACCCTCCCCTTGGGGCCCCATGCATTATAGTGATAGGTACGTACAACCAATTATTACAGCGAGTGATTCGGAGGTTCCCTTCAGTTAATTTAGACTTTTCAACAGCTCCAACATCTGTTCGAAATAGACTTCGCTGGCTCCACTAACAACCGTCTCGGCAATTTCACATAGAAAGGTCTTCAGGAACGTTGCATTTTATGAGCGCCGAATGGAGACCAAGATCGTCAACGAGCCTGTATATTTTTGGACTGAGTATGGGTTTTTTTTTAGAAAGTTCAACATAGCTGGCTCACTTGTGAGTCAGCAAAGAAATCTGAAAGAAGATGAACATCAGCGTCGACTGTGCCAGTGGATAGAGACAGCGTAAGCTCTGCGTCCAGCATGATGCCTACGGGTGCTAACATAGGTGAGGAAACCATGATTTTGGAGCCGTCATTGCTAATATGACCCGCACGAGTCTAGCAAGCCTATAGTTCAGCTTTTGCATAAATCGCAGCGGCTACGACCTGACAAACCGTGCGTTCTGCCGCGCTCAACGTTGTCGGAACAGCTATCAGCGGTATGCATTCCCCGCCATGTTCTTGCTGAATACGATGATGTTACAGCTGCAATCTTTGGAGGCTTGTATTCCGCAACAAATGTAGGCGAAGGGTGAATGTTCTCCAATTTCAAAGAACGGAGAGCTATAGAAGTTCATCGATTTCAAGATTCCTCCTTCACTACAGTGAGAAAGTGGGGCTATGATAGGCTGACTGCTCGCACCAGCCTTATTGTGGGAGCTCCTGCAAGCGGCTACCAAAGCTTTTGAGACGCCAAGAAGCTTGAAGAGTTGAGGCAAAGCTGAAAAAAAAGCTAAACCTGGACCATGGCAGTATTTTTCGCGTACACTAGCAGTGCAGGACGCATCTGTATCCGTAGTCGAATTCAACTCAAGTAGATACAAGTAGGGGTGTCAACAGCTCGGCTGGCTTACCGGCTGGAGCCGGAGCCGAGCCGTTTTAGGTAGAGCCGCTTAATTTTAACGGCTCATCGAGCCATTTATTCTAATGGCTCAATGGAGGGCCTTAATATATCTACTTCAATTTCTGTCCCTTTGTGCTTAATTCATACTTAAATGATAGATATCTACTCTAGAACTTATTTACACTTAAAAATACCTACTATATGCTGACGCTGAACTGAGGAGTACACTTGCTCAGAGACCCTCGAGCCGTTTCATCCAAACGGCTCCAGAGCCGGGAGCCGAGCCGATAACACGTGAGCGAGCCACGAGCGAGCCGAGCCGAGCTGTTGGCATCCCTAGATACAAGTTGTGCACACTTACATACCTATATATATCCCGGACTGCAATATATGAGTACATAGACAGAAGGCCTTGATGTACCTCTTCCAGGAACTACATGTGAGGGTCAGACTCACTGTCATTCACGTCTTTGTACTGAGTATACAGATTGATGACTACAAAGGTGTTGAGTTCAACTACCTATCCCTAAGGGCCTCGACAGTGAGTGACTCAGAGCTTCGAAGTTCAAGTTGAGAACATTGATGATCCCCGCTGCATGCAAGCTGATGATGTAAGCTCCATGCTGAACGTTTCTCTGGTTAAAATACAATTCTCTGAGGTGCTGCTCCTTAATCATCATGCATCATGATCTGTTCATGGTCAGTGCTCTGCCAAGAATTCCTGTACTCTCCATCTCACTAGGCACTGAGCCTCCGCGCCGAGCAATAGAATCTATTCTAACTTCTACCGGCATCTTGTCAACGTGTAGACTATATAAGAGTCTTTCGACATTTTGATTTCTAGGACGCTGAGTTGAGCGGAGCTAGGGAGCATCCATGACTTCTCTAGACTTTCCTGTCGATGAAGCTCAGCTTGCAGACGTCATTACAGAGGGAATTTTTTACGGGTGCGTGAAGGTCGAAACTTGAAAAAAAAGACCTACGATATCCCCTTGAACTGACTTAGTACTTCAGTGAGCCCACTAAAATATTCTTTGCAAATCATCTAAGTCCAACCCGGTCCACCATTCACAGGCATCCACCTCTCAACGTTCTTCTTCTGTATCCATGTCCTCTTCAACAAAAACGGGAACCTAACATCATATCGCGAGATTCACTTTCATATGGTATTTGCTACAATATGGATGCTGTTTTTCGCTACGATGGATCTAGCTTGTGGTATCAGACTCAACATGAGGGCTTTCCTTGTCCTCCGAGGTGACACAGCCGAGGATTTTGCTGACTTATCCTATTGGGTTAATATCTTGAGACTTGTGACGTTCGTCGCACAAGTATTCATGGGGGACTGTGTACTAGTGAGTGTCTGTTTATCAATTAAAAACAATCAAATTGTAATGACTGCTGCTTTTTGGTAGATTTACAGATGTTGGGTTATATATAATAAAAAGTTTTGGGTGATTCTCGTTCCTTTACTGATGATGCTGGCAGAAACAGGTATATACGTCGCAACCTTCCTTCTTTTTTTCCGGTCTAAGTTTCTAGCAACCACTGATACCTCGCCGTCACAGCATGCGGGATAGTCGTAACTCACCTAGGGACCTTCCAAAACCAAAACGTCTTAATAACGTCCACGAAATTCGCACCCTACGTTTCGGCCATGTTCGCCCTAACCGTCACTATGAATGTCATCACCACTTGTACGTTTAATCGCAATACATGCTTCACCTTCTGACACGCATCTTATTGAATTTCCTCTTGCGTTACTGAACTTAGCTTTAATCATTGCTCGCATATGGTCAACCCTCTCGAATCTTCATCAGTTGTCGCCACATCGAACCATAAGCCCACTCTACAACGTCATGAGAATCCTACTCGATTCCGGTCTCATATATACAGCTACCGCACTCATTGCCCTGGGTACATACGCCTCCTCAAACAATGCATCTTACCTTGTCACCGATTGCGTGCGTAATACTCACTATGAACCTCCAGTACCAAATGCATAGTCTAACAAGAACCCTATTTATTATAGATGATTCAAATCATCGTGAGCAACTGCTCGAAAATATGTTGTGTATATTAATGAATTGAATCCAGGGAATCACTTTTAATCTCATCATAATCAGGGTTAGCCATGGAACTGCAACGCTACCACTTCAAGAGCCTCAAGCTTCGGCCTTGCATTTTGCTACTTACATATCCTCGCAAGCATGATGTACAAGAACCATTTGTATAATTATCACCATAGAAATATTGTAAATCTGGCCAGTTCGCACTTCATTAGTTGCACTACCTACGATAGAAGACATACAAGCACCTTACTGTACAATCTACCTGATATTCCTTTACAGCGATAAAGATACAGATTGATGACTACAAAGAAAGCCATCGTCGATACAACGCTTCTGCTAGAGGGGTAGCTCCAGTCATGACATATATTAGAGAAAGATTATACGCAGCCTCTTTCGCGAGATTTCCTGTCTACAGATCATTCAGAAAAATAGGAAAGTGACCCAGTTGTATAGCATACACACTTTAGTTGGATCATTCTCAGCAAGCTGGAGTACTCGCTCGTAATGCTTGACAGCATGCGAGTGTAAACCTTTACCAGGAAGGGCTTTAGCATATACAAGGTGTGACAAATCAACCACAAAGCAACGCCTACCAAGTTGATGGAAAGTTCTCCCAAAATTATATTCCACCTCACTTAATCTCTCAGGCTCAGAACTTCGTAGGCTGCGGTACCTTGAAAGAAATGCCATGCCCTTTATCAATGGTATGATTAGCTAGACCAATCTGATACTTGATGCAACCTTCGTTCTGACCTGTGCTATGAGGTGATGTCGATTGTCAGACTGGCGCTGCATCGCCCGACCAATAGATGCAATTGCGAGTGACAAGCAGATCATGGGGTCCTCAGGACAATAATCATATGCATGAAGCAGATAGACTAATTCGAAGACGAGAGTGGTCAGGAAGAAAGAGAAGAGAAGAGAGAAAAAACTCACATATAGCACTCTGATAACTCTTCGCCGCCACACACATTTGCCCGTACATTGCAACAAGCAGCGGATTGTTCTTTGTTGGCAGGACAACTTTTCTGCTCGCCGTCTCGTTGTGCCCATCTGCTCCCACCTCAGCAGCACCATCCGAATCATCATCGCCCATGTCATCCGGAGCATCTTTATCCTTTTTCCCCGTAGCTATAGGCGCATACCTCTTGGTAATCGGATTCCATTTCAGCGCGTCAGGATTTTTAACTGCGACGTCATGTAGCCTCATCTCGCGCAACAAAAATTTCTGAAGCGTCGATGTAATGAAACAATCTGTGGGTCGTAAACCGCTCGATAACGATGCCATGAGCAATCGGTACATTTCGTTATTAAACTGATTAGAAGAAATGAGCTTGCGGCATTGCTCAACGACGACCGTGTAATGCTGGCTCGAAATAGCACAAGCTACGTGAAAGCAAGAAATAAGAATAAGCGCGACCTGCTTGTGGAGGTAAGGACCATACCAATGAGCGCAAGTCGAATGGAGACTTGGTACTCTGAGGCAGTATATGCGTTAGACATTAGAATGTGACGGAGAATCTCGTCGGCAACATCGTGCTGACGACGTTGTGTCAGGATGAAACAATACTGTAATGGCATTCCAGTGAGAAGTGTTACTAAGGGCGAGGAGATTTCCTACCTGCATAATAAGGTGTAGCCAGTCTTTGAATGTGATTCCACGAAAGATCTCTACACCATCAGCTTTCACTGTTTTTCGAGGCGCCTTTTCGTTATCTATTGTGTTTCCGGTGAGTATAAATACCCGTGAATACGACGAGTGCCGAACTCACGTAGATCAAGCTGTAACCTCGACGCCATTCGGTCCTCATCCGCCTCCTGGTCTCTAGGTTTTTTGGTTCTCCTCTTTTTGGGGAACATTCCTCTAAAAGGATTATTCTACAAGAACCAGCGATGACTTAAGCAAGTAAGTGGAGCACAAGGTACGCACCCTCCCTGCCAAAAACAAATTCCTAGTTTCCCTGAACGTATCAACCAATTTCTCAGCCTCGAGCATCCATTCCTTCTCATATGGGCCTTCTGGACCTCCCGTCTCATCCTCCATCAGTTTCTGTACGGCTTCAGAGCCCTCTTTTGAAGCAGCAAAAGCTGCCTCTCGTTCTTCCATCATTGGCACCCAAATCTCCTTCAACCTTTTGTAGCCCCTCAGGACTTCCTTCTCCTTCTCAGCTTCTAATTCTTTCAGCTGAGCTTGCGTAAGACGATTTTGAGGTCGTGGCGCCGCCTTGTTTTTGTTTGGTCGTTCTTCGGCAAACAGAGAGCTTGACGGAGCAGCTATGTTGGCAGAAGCATTTTGAGAAGAATCTTTCGCCCGTCTCCTACGAGACTCAATGACTGAATAAACATAAACGTTCAAATCATTGTTGCCACGCCAAAGGAGACTAAAAGGTCACCTTGATAAACCAAGTCGAGGGCTTTCCGAGGTTCGTTCAATATCTCATAGACTTCAGCTAGCTTCATCTTGGCTTCATTGTTCGTCGGATCAGCCAATCTCACTGAAAGCGGTTTCAGTACAAGAAGAATTTAGGAAGAAAAAGAACCTACCGTGTTCGTATATCTCTGCTGCTTCTTTGAGCTCATCAAGCATCCGGAGACACGAAGCCATTTGTAGAAGTATATATACGCTGCTGGTCTGTGAAGGGATCAACAAATGAAAGCCACTAGTCAAGAAAAAAAGTTCTTACACTAGCATCCCCACCTAGAATTTCATAGACAGGCCGAGCCTCCGCATACATTCCTCTTTCATAATACGCATCTGCAATTTCGACGAACAGCGCTGCGTAATCTAGGACATCCTGCGCAAGGACGACATTTGCATGCATCTAACAAAAACACTTTCAGTTTGGTACCAATAAACGGCGACACAACGTACAATACCCTCTTCGATATCCCCCAGTTTGATCCTAGCAATTGCCAGCCTGTGTCTTGCATTGATATCCAACGGGTGGTTTCCCGAGCTGACATCTACATTAGAAGCAATGGAGGAGCTGGCGGCGTCTTTACTCGCGGCGGCAGCTGTTCGTCTGGAGGTATCCATGCCTTCCTGATCAAATTCTCTGTCATCCTCGATCAGGTCCCAGTATTTCTGGTCAGCTCGACCTTGTAGCCATCTACTGCCCGTTTTGATCACCTCGACTGCCTTGTCGTATTCGTCAAGCGTGTTGTAGAGATCAGCCAGGACGAGGATGTCAAGTATAGAAAATCCGCCTCCGGGCACGTCGGTGCTGGAAGTCTCCATACCGGGGGGTCCAGAAAGGGGTCCTTTACCTGTTGGGAAGCGACTGCGGTAATGATCGAAAGCATTTTGAAAGAGGATGGCACAAGTGGTCAGATCCCCAAGCTCAATGAGAATGGGGCGAATTTCAGACAGGACAGTGAGATCGTGTGGGACACGTTTTAAGATGGCGAGGAAAGAATGTCGAGCCTGAAAGTACAGATGAGCGGATATAAAGTGAATTTGAAATGGTTCCTCACTATGCGTAGATCCCCAATCTCTTTTGCTAAAGCAGCTCGATCCCACAAGGCATCGACGTTGGAGGGGTCCAAGCTAGACACTTTGCGATAACAATATAGTGCTTGTTGATGGTATCCGAGATCCCTTCCCACTAACGTCAGGAGAGACCAGACCGTCTGTTGACCACTGCTGGACTCACTTTGACTGCCTAGCGAGTCGATCCCATTCTTCTGCATCATGTTGCAGATGTGCGGCCATGATGCGAAGCTGCAGCGCCCTGTCGTGTTCCCTCATGTCCTCATAGCACTGAGCTAGCACAGACCATGCGGACGCTGCTCGAGGTTCAATCCGGATGACTTCTTGCATGATTTGAATTGCTTTGGGGAGATCATTGTCGACAAAGGCTTGATTGCCATCACCAATGAGCGCGCGAACTTGCTGTGATAAAACAGGGCCAGCTGCGCGTCTTTTCTAACAACATATAAGCCTGGCTATCCAGAGATCCAATACACGTACGCACTCCTTTTCGTCTACGACCAATACCAGATGCTGCGCGCAAATCATCTTTGAAAGTTTCCTCTTGTTCCTCTATATTTATGTCCCAGTCTTTAGCCAACGATGGATCATTTCGCTGTCGAATATCTTGTACAAGGCGGCTACAGCAAAGATGAATCTACGCGTAAAGTGAAGAGACGCATTTAACTCACTCAAAGTCTCCTTCGATTTCCTTCTCTGCAACCATTTCTCTGCCATCTTCCTCACCACCATCGCTTTCTTCCTCTGTATCCTCGCCCTCAACTTCGTCACTATCGGATTCGTCCTCATCTGTGCTTTCGTCGGGCTCTGTATCCTCCTTAGATAAACGCGAGAAACAATCAAGATAGACTCGCACCCAAATCATCGTCCTCTTCATTTTCGTATAGTTCGCCGAGATTTTTTGTCACCCCATGAGGAGTCTGCATTGCAAAGCGTGTTTTCTGGATAGAAAAAGTAGATTAGGAAGACAAAATGCTTGATATGCTGAGCGCCAAAGCCAAGTACTTGAGCGCTTAAAAGTAGCGCGCTCTCATGCTGCGGCTGAACCAGGGCTGAACATCATCACCTCTCACAACTGAAATCTGTATCTTTATTGCTGTACATAGTATGTCTTCTATCGTAGGTAGTGCAACTAATGAAACGCGAACTGGGCAGATTCCTATGGTGATAATTATACAAATGGTTCTCCTAGATACTTTTTCCTGGGTAATAGCGGGGGATCTGTAGTGACTTGCATCGAGTTGACTGCATTTGGGCGAAGCCTGACGTCTTTTACTATCATCATCACGATCTCGCTGAGTCTCATGTTCATCTGAATGATGCACAAATATCGTCAATGACATGGTCTCATAGTATTGAAGAGAGAGAGACGTACGATTGAGATTAAATTAAAGAGTGGAGAAACCTATTGCCCAATACACTGCGAGTCCAACTGGGATTCATAGTTTCTTTTCCCACCAATCCGATTGTACATCATGCTTGAGAGGATACGTGAGTAGCGAAATGCAAGGCCGAAACTTGAGGCTCTTGAAGTGGTAGCGTTGCAGTTCCACGGCTAACCCTGATTATGATGAGGTTAAAAGTGATTCCCTGGATTCAATTCGTTAATATACAGGACGTATTTTCGAGCACGGTGCGTTGCTCACGATGATTTGAATCATCTTTAATAAATAGGGTTCTTGTTAGACTATGCATTCGGTACTGGAGATTCATAGCGAGTATTACGCACGCAATCTTTAGGAAGGTAAACCGCATTGTTTGAGGAGACATATACACCCAGGAAAATGAGTGCGGTAGCTGTATATATGAGACCAGAATCGAGTAATATTCTTATAGCATTGTAGAGTGGGCTCTTGGTTCGATGTGGGGACAACTGACGAAGATTCGAGAGGATTAACCATATGCGAGCAATGATTAAAGCTAAGTTCAGTAACGCAAGAGGGAATTCAATGAGATGCGTGTCAGAAGGTGAAATATTAAACGTACAAGTGGTGATGACATTCATAGTGACAGTTAGAGTGAGTATGGCTAAAACGTAGGGTGCGAATTTTGCGGACGTTATCAAGATGTTTTGGTTTTGGAAGGTGGTCTCTAGGTAGGTCACGACTATCCCGCATACTGTAACATCGAGTTATCAGTAGCTGTCGAAAAACTCGGACTGGAGAAAATACCTGTTTCTGCCAACATCATCAATAAAGGAACGAGAATCACCCAAAAATTTTTATTATAGATAACCCAGCATCTGTAAATCTACCAGAAAGAAGAAGTCATTACAATTTGATTGTTTTCAATCGATAAGTTAGTAGGCTAGTAGGCACTCACTAGTACACAGTCCCCCATGAATACTTGTGCGACGAGTGTCACAAATTTCAAGATATTAACCCAATAGGATAAATCCCCGAAATCCTCGACTGTGTCACCTCGGAGGACAAGGAAAACTCTCATATTGAGTCTGATACCGCAAGCCATGTCCAGCGTAGCAAAAAACAGCATCCACATTGTAGCAAATACCATGTGAAAGTGAATCTCGCGACATGGTTTTAGGTTCCCATTTGTGTTGAGAAGGGCATGGATACAGGAGAAGAATGTTGAGAGATAGAGGCCTGTGAAGGGTGGATCAGGTTGGACTTGGATGATTTGCAGAGAATATGTTGGGCTCACTGAAGGACCAAATAAGTTCAAGGAGATATATAGGATTTTTCGAGTTTCGAACTTCACGCACCCGTAAAAAATTCCCTCTGCAATGACGCTTGAAAGCTCAGCTTCATCGACAGGGTAGTCTGAAGAAGTCATGGATGCTCCCTAGCTCCGTTCAACTGAGCGTCCTAAAAATCAAAATGTCGAAAGACTCTTAAGTATATAGTCTACACGTTGACAAGATGCCGGTAGAAGTTGGAACATATTCTATTGCTCGGCGCGGAGGCTTTTGGGAGGCTTAGTGAGATGAAGAGTACAGGAATTCTTGATAGAGCACCCACCTGGTCCCGCAGAGCACTGACTATGGACAGATCATGATGATCAATGAGCAGCAACTCAGAGAAGCATTCAGCATGGAGTTTACATCATCGGCTTGCGCGTGGTCATCGGTGCTCTCAACTTCGAAGCTCACTCACTGTCTCAAGCTTTGAGGCCCTTAGGGATGGATAGTTGAATGACTCAACACTTTATGAACTGGCGTGAATCAAGGAACACGCGTCGCCCAAGTATCCTCCAGGTACAGTGTTACCGATGTTGTCAATGATCTAAGTTCAAGTTTTTTTGGCAGCGTACTATCGAGACACCTTGGCCCTCGGATTGGGTCTAATAGCTATGGATGCCGAGTTCTGCAGAGTTGATGACTCGGATGCTCGGAAAGTTTTGCAGTAATGGAAGTCTCACCGGTAAGCCTAAATCCTGGTTCTTGGTCTTATTTAATGTTGGGTTGAGGAGCTCCGTGGTTATCTTTTATTATGCTTTGCAACTGGCAGTTATAGAGGCTGACTAACTCATATGTGTTGACAAAGTACAGACACTGAAGTACTGACGGTAAGAACAGAGGACACTGTCATAGCGTGCACTGGTTGGCGCGCATTCATTCACGTGACTCTACGCGCCTAGAATTCGAGCGGCGAATGAAAACGCATTGATTCTACAGAGTTCTACAGACAGTCCTCGCGTGCATACATCATCTCACTGCTTTCTTCCATGTCATTGTAGGTCATTGTCAGTATACAACGTTGTCTCCAGTGCGTACAGCAAGAAAACATGACTATGAATACTCGTCCCCACTCTCGTCGTCGCCACCTTCTACGTCGCCATTCCGGCAGCAGCCGCGTATATATGTGGACAGCAGTCTGCGCAGGGATTTCGGAAGGGAGCGTGTCGTTTCAATGCAGATAGACTCTCCTACGAGGGACAGGAAAAAGGAGCAGGATGTAGGCGACACCTGGGCGACACGCGTCTTCGGTTGCCGAGCTTCAAGTCTCCCTTTGGCGGGAAGGATGATTTTGTTCCCGAGAGGCATTCCGATTATCATTATTATTCCTCCAGTACGAGCTCCACATATCCTATGTCCCACCAGCTTGAGGTAAATCTTCCGCCCATCTCGAAGAGTCGCAAGTATTCCGCTGGCTCGTCTTTCACTTCGGACTCGACTAGCCTTGATGCAAGGTCTCGATCACCATCCTTATCCCCCCCTGTAGGACTTCGTCATTCACAAGAGTATTTCTCGGACATTCAAGATGATGATTGGGGCGATTCCTTTGAAAACAATACCAGACACAAGATATGCGCCTATAGCTACAGGAAAAAAAGATAAGGATGCTCCGGATGACATGAGCGATGATGATTCGGACAGTGCTGCTGAGGTGGGAGCATATGGGCACAACGAGACGTCAAGAAGAAAAGTTGTCCTGCCAACAAAGAACAATCCACTGCGTGTTGTGATGTACGGGCAAATGTGTGTGGCGGCGAAGAGCTATCTGAGTGTTATATGTAAGTTTTTTCTCTCTTCTCTTGTCTCTCTTCGCAAAACGACATCTGACTACTCTCGTCTTCGAATTAGTCTATTTGCTTCATGCGTATGATTATTGTCCCGAGGACCCCATGATCTGCTTGTCACTCGCAATTGCGTCCATTGGTCGGGCGATGCAGCGTCAGTCTGACAATCGACATCACCTCATAGCACAGGTCAGAACGAATGTTGCATCGAGTATCGAATCGGTCCAGCTAATCATACCGTTGATAAAGGGCATGGCGTTTCTTTCAAGGTACCGCAGTCTACGAAGTTCCGAGCCTGAGAGATTAAGTGAGGTGGAATATAATTTTGGGAGAACTTTCCATCAACTTGGTGGGTGTTGCTCTTTTCGTTGATTGGTTACGCCTTGTATATGCTCAAGCTCTTCCCGGTGAAGGTTTACACTCATGCTGTCAAGCATTACGAGCGAGTACTCCAGCTTGCTGAGAATGATCCAACTAAAGTGTGTATGCTCCACAACTAGGTCGCTATTCCTATTTTTACTGAATGATTTGTAGGCAGGAAATCTCGCGGAAGAGGGGGCGTATAATCTTTCTTTAATATATGTCATGACTGGAGCTACCCCTCTAGCAGAAGCGTTGTATCGACGATGGCTTTCTCTATAGACATCAGTCTGTRTACTCAGTACATAGACCCAAAAATCTGTATCTTTATTGCTGTAAAGGAATACTAGGTAGATTGTACAGTAAGGTGCTTGTATGTCTTCTATCGTAGATAGTGCAACTAATGAAATGCGAACTGGGCAGATTTCTATGATAATAATAATTATACAAATGGTTCTCCTAGATACACTTTCTTGGGCAATAGGGGGGGGATCTATAGTGACTTGCGTCGAGTTGACTGCATTTGGGCGAAGCCTGACGTCTTCATCATCACGATCTCGCTGAGTCTCATGTTGATCTGAATGATGCACAAATATCGTCAATGACATGGTCTCATAGTATCGAAGAGAGAGAGAGACGTACGATTGAGATTCAGTCTCTTTTCCCACCAATTGTACATCATACTTGCGAGGATACGTGAGTAGCGAAATGCAAGGCCGAAACTTGAGGTTCTTGAAGTGGTAGCGTTGCAGTTCCACGGCTAACCCTAATTATGATGAGGTTAAAAGTGATTCCCTGGATTCGATTCGTTAATATACACGGCGTATTTTAGAGCAGTTGCTCACGATGATTTGAATCATCTATAATAAATAGGGTTCTTGTCAGACTACTATGCATTTGGTACTGGAGTT
>RCHF01000656.1:0-24342 GCA_003987895.1 Neonothopanus nambi
GTCCCTCGATGCCTCGCGAATGCGTATTTATCGTGCTTCGTTATTTGAGAATTTGGGCGACTATTTGCTAGGTCTCTTCGCCAAGACAGAAGCAATACAGGACCTTGACGAGGCGATCACTAACTTTCGAGAAGCACTTGCTCTCCGCCCTCCTGGCCATCCTGAACGCTCAACATCCCTAACATACCTAGGAGGAGCATTGCTATTTCGATTTGAGCAAACAGAAGAAACGGCTAATTTCGAGGAATCGATCCAGCTTCTTCAGTCCGCCGCTACACACGAATTCTCCTCGTCAAGGGATCGATTTGCATCTGCTGTCCTCTGGGCTTCCTATGCCAAATCACACCGCCATCCGTCGTGCTTGCAGGCGTATACGATGGCCTTGCATCTCCTGGAGCGCTGCCTTGTCGTTTCTCCAACGGTAGAGGTTCAGCATAGATTTCTCACAATGCGTGTACGCGACGCTCGTTCGGTCGCATTGGATGCAGCGGCGTATGCAGCTGAAGTGGGACAGCTGGAAACAGCAGTAGAGATGCTTGAACAGGGTCGAGCGATGATCTGGTCACAGATGCGCGGTTTCAGAACTCCAATCGGTAAACTTCAGGACGCCGATCCTGGTTTGGCCGAGAAGTTCATGGACATAAGCGTCGCCCTGGAAAACCTCGCTCTCTCCTCCCAGACACGAAATCCCATTTCCCTTTCATTCACGGACTCGGAACGTACAGCTCAGTCTCGGGAGGTCGAATACGATATGCAAATGTCCAAAAAGCGAGCATTGACGCAGGAGTGGGACTCACTTGTTGCACAAATCCGGCGCATTAAAGGGCTCGAGCGATTCTTACAGAGCACGCCGTTCAATGTACTGAAGACTGCTGCTTCTGAAGGGCCGGTCATCGTGGTTAATCACTCCTCATATCGTTCGGACGCCCTGATAATTCTGCACAATGCACCTCTTATCCTTATTCCTCTCGCTGATGAGTTCTATGAACAAGTATCCCTCGCCTACTCAGATATTCCAGAAGATGTACGTCGTCCCGCTCCATACCCTTCAAGTCGTCTGAGCCTTGACGAAGAGGAGTCTGAGGATGAAATGGATGTAGGTTCTCTGGAAAGACTTTTGCCTCTGTTGTGGAGATTCCTCGGGCATCCTGTAGTCGAACAGCTCCGATCTGTTGGCATAAAAGAGCAATCGCGAATCTGGTGGTGCCTAACCTCCATCCTAACGGCAATGCCCATCCATGCTGCAGGCCCTACAGAATCCAGCCACGATAACTATCTCTGCGATATATATGTTTCGTCATACACGCCCACACTCACCTCGCTCATTATGTCCCGAGCTGGTTCAGCTTCAGCGAACAATGCTTCCGTGGCAGCCGCTGCAATGAAGCCCAAGCTGCTTGCGATCCAAGGCCCGCATCTCCAAAATGCAGAGCGAGAAGTCCGTCAGATCGTTGACCAGATCGGGGATTCTTCCAACGCTATCGCTCTCGGCAGACAGGAAGCAATTAGAGAAACCGTAATGCAACTCCTGCCAAATTACACTTGGATACACTTTGCTTGTCACGGATTCTTGTCCAAGGGTCGACCGTTTGATTCTTATTTTGGATTATGGGAGGATACAAGGCTTACTCTGTTGGATATCATGAAAGCTCGTCTATCCAACGCCGAACACGCGTTTCTTTCTGCTTGTGACAGTGCGGCTGCAGAGCGTGAAGATGACGGCAGCAGTAGGACCACCCCTGACGAGGTACTTCATATGGCCGCTGCGGTGCAATTCTGTGGGTTTAGGAGCGTCGTTGGGACACTATGGCCTATGATGGATTCAGATGGTCCGGCGGTGGCAAAAGCTTTCTATGAGCACATGTTGCTTGGTGAGGATTCAGAGGGATTCATGTCGCAGGGATACGAGAGATCTGCGAGGGCTTTGCACGAGGCGACGAAAAAGATGAGAGAGCAGCAAAAGATGTCTCTAGAGAGATGGGTTACTTTTGTACATATCGGGGCTTAGGAAGTTATGCGTAGCTTTTGAAGTCTTACAATAAAATATTCCCATATATGTATCAGAGCGCTTGTGCCAACTTCCAAGCCCGGTGAGTAGACCCAGCTATCCGGCGGACGGGCAGCTGTTCTGGCCGCTCGGCGCGCCGAGAAAAGCCACGTGAACTATTTCTCAACGGATTTGCGCCGGCTGGTTTCAAAACCGTTTCTTTTCTCCCGTCGTTTTGCACAAAACCACAGATACAACATTTTGGATTGAAAGATTCAACGAATATCCTTTTCTCGCATCGCTTGTACTGCAGCCCGCTCGCGACGCTTTAACTATAGAGTTGGGAGAGTTCGGCCAAGAGGAACGTGAACTTTCAGAACGTTGAAGCTTGGAGACCTGATGGAAAGGCCTCGACGAGCGTCTTTCGGGCAATAAACTCTCTTTTGGCGGGTTGTGATTCGCAGCCATGATCGGCATATCATCCCTGTATTGACAAATCTTTCTTTGAGGGATTCTCTGGTTTGATAGTTGGCTTAACGAGAATTGTGAGTGGCTTTATTCGTACGTGAACAATAATCCGGGCTCATCGCTAGTGCAATAGTCTTATTTCTAGACATCAGGTTTGGTGGTGTTATCTGGGTGCTATCTCCTGACTCGATGGTGTATCAGAAGCCTAGTAAAGCCAATGATTTCTTCTAATGGGGTGTCTTTCTAGATCTGCTGTACAGAATAAGCAGCGCTTTCTTCCCACTATCAACACGTTCCGGTGTTCGAACTGCTTCGTGTCCACTCATGCCGTTAAACGTATAGGAATAACTTCGGGTTGTGAATGATTCTAAGGGTGCTGAGTCAATGGAACCGCAAAAGAAAGCCATGACAGTCGTAACGCTTCAGGTCCGCAGCTACATAGCATCCATCTGAAGCCCTTAAAAGTTGCTTCGCCACCCTTGTTTCTCCCAACTTACGCTGAAATGGTTTCTATCTCCAAATTGTCTCAGACTCCTGATAATAACGCGAACTCGGCCCAGCCAGTACTCGATTTCTCGAGCATCCAGGATGCTCCCACTAACACACCTGACTTACCCTCTCCAAAGGAAATTATGCGTCGTATCACCGAGGGCTCTGTTGCTCAGGGTTCGGTCGAGACTGGAGAGGTTAAATCCGATTCCAGTGCTACCAGTGACACACAAGGGCTTCTGGATAAAGTCCAACGTGTCATTCTAGTACAGACTGATAACCTCCCAGACGAAGTCCGGAAAGCTGTGGAGAAGTTGAAAGAATCTCGTCGAGAGCATCCGTACATCTACACTGGCGCTTCGTTGATCGTATTCGTTGCCGCTAGCGAGTTTATCGTGCCTCCACTCCTTTTGGGTGCTCTCAAAGTGGTAGGATTCTCGGAAGCAGGACCTGTTGCTGGTGAGGGGAACTCCTTGGTCAAGTCATGATCGATACTGAATCAATTACGATGTTCATAGGTTCTCTTGCTTCGCTAGTACAAGGAAAGTACTACGGGGCTTACACGCAAGGCGTTTTCTCTGTTTTCCAGCGAGCGGGTATGCTGGGAAAAGCGGGAAAGGGACTTCGGCTTGTTACCTCCTTTTGTGATCTCGTTGGTGCTGGAGCTGTGGCTAGACTCATTAGACAGTCTGGTACCAGTGACTCGAAGGAGGTCGAAAGGGCCCAGGTTTCGAACTTGAATGATCCTAACCCTGAAGACCACGGTGGTCAGGCTCCAAGTGAGTCTGATGTAAACTCGCTGGGTGAACTAGGTGGGGGTACGTTAGACCCGGAGGAAGAAGTGAATCATTGAGAAACAGGTAGAAGTTTCTTGCAATTCTTTGGTATACAGCGATCTAACAGCTATCATAGACGAGTCGATTTGAGATTACTCAACTTTACGGGAAGTAGGCGACATAGGACAAATGGCCCGAAGAATAATTGTGTGGGTGCTCATGTGATATCTTGACGTTGCTCGGATCCAAGTTCTGACTCATAAAGCGCTTGCGAGAATAAGCTTTGATATGAATACGTATAAATCTTTCTCTTTTGTTCTGTTCACCATACTTATATCCTTATTTGTTGCACGCCTTCTGAATTGGGCGCTGTATATTGCTCCTTACACGCATGCTGAGTTGGAAGCAGTTTGGAGGAGGAGGAGGAATATTAACCGGCTTGGGTCTACGTGCTGAAATACCGGCTTCCGGGAAGTATCCCGATGTACTGGCAGCTACATACATCACCAGTGCAAGGACGAGCTCACGCGCACGGCTTACATATGTCGTCTCCAACACACGCCTCCGTCGTAGATCCAAACCCCGGTGTGTGGCCAAACCAGATACAGGAATCGTACTCTATATTTGTACCTACTGCACGGCTCCTCTCTCATCTTCGAAACTCTGGCTCGACCCATATAGATGTCGCATCATACATCAGTAATACGTCGTGAATGTATTTCGCCACCGCTGAACAGGATCTTTTTATCGACATCATTTGCTGTAGGATGCTATCGTTGTCCTCCACTATCTCGGCCCCCGAGCCTTCCTCTGTACACATGTCATGTCAGGCAGCCATGAAGACATTACGTAGTTGGCCTAGTGGTGGATGTGTGTATTTCAGCAAGGCATGCTCTGGATCCTCCACCTCGTTTTTACAGAACCGGCACACTCTCCGTTCCCGTGGTATGCCCACCCGGTGGTTATCTGACTCGGACCATCTAAGACACTCCACCGCTAAGGGGTGGTCACCGGTAATAAGCTTTGTAAACGCCTTCCTGTGTGCCGGGTTCTTTATTTCTTGAAGATAGCTCCACATGCATCTCGTACGATATCGATATTGTCCCTCATCTGCCGTCGGTGGCTCCAATCATCTCTGCAGTAGGTAAGTCTTTGTCTGTGTACTTGCAAGCTCATCCTCTACCCACGCTGTTAGTGTCTTGGACACTTGCTCCTGTAACACTTTCATCTGCTCAGAGTCACTGAGTACTGCTGGGTCCAGGTCAACCTGAATGCTACCCGGCAGCTGCATCTCTAGCACTTTTATCAAGTCCGAGAACCATGTCCTCCTCCCTGTCTGGTGCAGGGTAATGCTTTCTTGAAGTGCTGCATATACATAGGTATCTTTGGGATGTTGTATAGCATAGGCTAAGTACCACAGCGCTAGTTCCATGCACCGGTAGAGGATAGGCATAATTCCTGTTTCCGTATATATAGGTACTAAAGTGGATCGAGAGAGAGACCAAGGAGCCGCCTGAAAAAGCTAACCTGCACTTTTTGCAGCATCCCTGCATTTGCCCTGCCTGCTCATATCCAGGGCGACTTCACATCCATAAATAAGATGAGGGTTGACACAGCCAATATATAGAATTCTTCCTTCTTGGGGAGGTAGCATGCCTATCATCGACTCGATATGAAGTACCCCGTGTGCCACTTTACGTGCCTTTTCTGCCTTTTTGTCGTAGTGTGGAGCAATGGCAGGACCCCTGACTATCACCTATAATGTCATATCTGGCCGGCGCCAGTTCTTGTCCAAACGGTTTTCGGCCTTGGACCCCCCATTAGTGTCCAAACTGGCATATGGCCTGGCCCGGAGCCCAAAATTTTTCTCCGCTCCAGATTCTGCATTTACATGAACCGCCGCCAGCAAAACCTATTTCTTGCTCTACAATTATCTATGTATAAGAGAGACGTGAGATTCACTGCACTCATGATAGACATGCTAACAGAGGCCGACAGAGGCTGACAATGCCCATCGGAGAGGTTGAGATCCTGGGCTCAGACCTGGCCGGTCTGTCCAAACTTGGATCTGGGCGGTGCCTGCGGCGCCGTCTTTTGTCCAAACCTCCCATAAGGGATTTCCGGATTTTTGAGGCCGTTCTTGTCCAAACTGAGATATGTCACTCCGGTGTATTAGCAGGGGTCCTGCAATGGCCCGGGCTGAGGAGAATGACATAAAGGGCCCACCCTTGAATGACATGCCCACGTAAGTGTATTCTTCTTTCACCCTTCACTTGTTTCTCTGCAAATGTGAATTCTGGCATCATTGATGGTGCAGGCCTACGGAATCCAATCACAGACTTTATAGCGTTAATTATCATGAAGCTCACAAACTCGGGTCCAGACACCTAAAATTGGACAAATTTGTCCGAACTTTGGCACAGGCTTGCCCGCGGCAAAAAAAGCTTACAGGAGCCGTTTTTGGGCATTTTATGGTAAATACACGCGAAATAGAGTAGGCCATCAGCAAATGCGCAATTTGCCGGTCGGCTTTTCGGCTTGTTTTGCTGGCGTGACAAGCTCACCAGCACCAGATTAGTAATTATAATAATACTTTCTATTCAAAATCCCTTAATTTCGCTTAGTGTAATTAAATAGAAATATTCGCTGGTGAGAAAAACGGACCTGCTGGTCACTGGCCGCAGGTCACACTTTTCGGCGCTGTTTTGGGGTTGTACAAGCCGAAAAAAGGGCCGCCATCAAATTGCGTAATTCCTGATGTAATTTTTAATATTGACTTGTACTTTTGAGGTCAGTAACGGTTCGAACTCGTCCGGTGCCAGCCCCAGGGCCCCAGGGCCCATCCTACACCTTTTTGTCCGAATCCTCTCCGAAGCCTCCGCCTTCGGCGGTGACATTTTTGTCCGAACTGGCACGTATCATTTTTGGACTTTGAGCCCAATTTTTGTCCAAACTTTGGACAGACATCTCCACCCACAATGGGAGGTCCTCAGAGAGCTCACAGGACAGTCTCAGCATGAGCCATGATGCACTTGGATGCCGTACTCAACCCATCTTAGGTACTAGTTACTCGGTACATATTTTTCTTTTTTTTGACCCAAAAATTTGGCGGTACCTAAAAACCCGTGGGAAAAACTTCGGAGGTGCATTTTTCGACGTTTCTCGCTGCCCTGAGTCTCCGGCTGGTATTAGTTTGGCCCAAAAAATTCCCGTTCAGGCCCAATTCAGGCCCGATCAAATTTACCGTGTTTGACTGTCCTCTACTGTACTCCGTCCTGACCCCTCTAGATCTGTAAGAAGCCTCGTGTCCCTCACGCATGCAAGTCGTTGTATTTGACCAGCACTTGTTCAATTGAAGAATCGTAGCCTTGATCTGATCCCCGTCAAGCACGCTGGTGTTGTGAGTTGTTTGGAGACGTAGGTGCCAACTATTCTTCTTGTATTATACTGTAAGCTTCGCAAACCAATCACAAACTCCCTTTCTTCCCCACTTCCAACTTGTCACTCCAGTAGCTCGCGTCTGCCAAAACATGTTACCAGTCATTCTGCTCATAGTCGCAGTCATCTGCCTACTATCGCTTCCAGGTCTTGTACCAGTGTCTACCAGCAAATGTCGACTCGGAAACGTCGCTTTCAACGACTATAACAGGGATGAATGGTTTACCTGCATGGAGATGCGGTTCAGAGACACACCAGTTGCGGGCGAGAATCAAGTGTCCTATGCAATTAACGTTGGATTGGCTTCGGCTCCAGAACTCAAAAACGTTATGACGGAGCGATTTGAAAAGTACAAGACAATTTCCGGACAGGCGTGGATGGCGTGGAAGGATTTCAAAGACGATATCTCCCGTGTGTCTGGTGAGTATCTTATGATCACAATAAAATATTTCTGCAATGAGCCTGATGTTTTTCTAATACTGTCAGATGCTGCAGTTCTTTGTATGTTTCCCGTTAAAGATCCTTGTAATCGGACATGGATCATGACTTTTTTTATTCAGTGCGCACCCAGAATAGCCTTCAGTCCGCTGAAGTATTAGCCTTAGCTGCATTGACGCCGGACGACTCGGCAGCTGTCGCTGCTAGCATTTTGAAGCAGCTTTATAACGAAATGCCTAATCATACTTACGATCAACCAAAGCTCGAAACCGAAGGCATCACCATCCCTAAGCTTCCAGAACAAATCCCCCTTCCCAAACTACCCTCTCCCGAGGAGATCCTACGTCGCATCAAAGAGCTCATCGATAAAGCCAGGAAAGAGCTGGAGCAGATCCGCAAGGATGCGAAAGCCCAAGAAATTTTTGACAAGATCCAACACTTTGTTCAGGTGCAGATCGCAGCTCTTCCGGAAGAGGTGCGGAAAGCTGTCTTGCAGTTTGATAACTTCCGCAAGGAGCATCCGTATATAGTCGCAGGCGCAACGGTGGCGTTGACCATCATAGTGGGTGAGGTATTACTACCGTGGGCTGTGTTGGGTGTGCTGAGGATGGTGGGATTCTCAGAGCTGGGCCCCGTGGCAGGTGAGTAACTCGGGCTTTTGATTTTGACACCTATGATATCTAACCAGCTTGACCTGTACGAATAGGATCTTGGTCTGCATTGATACAGTCGGTACTTTATGGTGGCCGCACTCGAGGCCTTTTTTCCATTATCCAGTCGATAACTATGAAAGCCAGACTCTTCTGGCCTGTCAGGGTCTTCACCGGTCTTACTGCGATCGCGGCTGGAGCAGTGATCGTGTGGACTGCTGAAAGCGTGAAGGACGCAGTGGAGGCTTGGAGCAATAGTGATGCGACCCTGGCTTTGCCCAATTTGAATTTGTTGGCGGTGGGTGATGAAGCAAGTCTTCATGAACTGGAGAACTGGATTATCGCACTGGGAAATAAGTGTGCGGGGGCTGGTATTCCTGAAGAGCAATGGCTCGACGTTGCTATCCAATTTTTGACTCACGAAGTTAAAAGTATGGTGGAGAAGAGTGGACTTTGATGAGTAAGTCCAAAAGTTTTTGTATGTTCTTTGTGTGTCCTTTCTCCATGATTCGACTACCATCTGCTGTACCTCTTTTGAAAGCTCGCCCTGTAATTTGTTTGTCATTTTCTTCTGAAGTATCAGTGACCCGAAGTATGCCGAGCTGTAGACAATTCTCTTGCCGTAATAAACTTCTTTCCAGTCAGTTCGGATGTTACCGTCATACACGTTGAACGTGAGATATAAGATCAAGGTTCAGGAAGTTCGCGGTCAACTCCCTCTTTATATCTACAACCATCACCGATAAAGGTCCACTAACGCTTGGTCTCAAGTATGTCCATCATGAGCCTTTCCTTGCCAACTTCAATGGTCGAGGAGCTCCTTCGAGTCCAAGGAGAAGAGCTATTGCGTGTCCGCAACGAGTTTAAGGTGCACCACAAAGTGATTGCTTCGCTCAAAGTTGAATTTAGCTGATTCACATCCTTCAGGAATCTGAGACACAAATGAGCAAAGAAATTGACATACTTAGGAAGGAGAATCAGGAGTTGCGTAGTAGAGTTATCGAGCTTGAGAATAAGATGAAAGACGCTGCTGAAATGCTTCAAGTGAGTACAATCATGATTGTAATTATTCTCGAGTTAAGAATGGACGCTGAGAACTCATTTCTCGGATCTGCTGTCGCAGGTATCTGAGCAACACGATTCAAATAGTGAGGAAGGCAAGGAGGACCTCATTCAGGAAACAGAGTATGAAAATGAGGGCGGTGATCAAATACAGGTATGCTGCAAGTCTATCCCAATTTGGACTGCAATATAGAGTAGATCTCCCAAACAGGCTGTTGATGCTCAAACTTTTGTTTCCCAACAGCCCGACCTTGAGAACATCATACCTGTGTATGGATTAAGTATGACAAAGTCAGGCATGAAGGTGAGTTAAAATTAAAACATCACTCATAAAGATAATATTCATATGGAGACAGTGGGAAGCTCATGGGAATGCAGGAAATTACCCACATTCCTCAGAAGCCAAATCTCCCAGGAGTATTGATGAGATTGCTTGCATGCCTCTAGAGCCATTTTGTACAGAAGCAGAGCCTTCACCTAGAAAATGTGTGAAAAAAGTTAGGAAAACCCAAGGAAAGGTCTGCATTTATAATTCTATCACCAATCTGACAAATCTTAATCAACTTTGGTGTTTGAAAATTTCTAGGAGATTGTTTCCTTCTTGAATGATGACTTCATGATAGATATGAACAATCGGTTTGAAGGAATCCTCGTATGTCCTGTCCATCAGCACAGACTCCAGCACAATCAAGATGGAGAGATGAAGATTCACATATATTTTAGGAAATTTGCTTTGAGTCCTTGGGATGGGGAGTTGATTCTTCAGCAAGGCATAAATTCAGTGTATGCAGGAACATACAGAACATCAAGTTATTCACCCCTATCAGTAGATGAGTTCAATTCATTACCTCAGAAGGTGAGTTTCCTTCATCTAATCCTAACAGCTGAAGCAGACAGCTTGACCTGATCTCTTCATTAGATGAAAGAGTATCTATACACTAAAGCAAACCAAGGATCTAGAAGAGTGATACTTGATAGTATATCAGCTCTCACTGCAGATATAATGATAGGCAGGCGCCAGTATGTGAAAGTTGTGTTTCACTTAGTTGGGTACAATGCTGGGGTGCAGAAAGAGTTAGTGAATGTTGCTCATAGGCTGACTCAGAAAAGAGCAAATATGATTTGAATAGGTTAGCTATAGCATTGGTGTATATATAGCTCTGGGATTTTTCTGTACATCTTTTGAACTCCTGCTCTGTAATTTGCTTATCATCTATTTTGGTAGTCATTTTGTAGTCATTGTATTCTGAAGTACCAGTACATATAGCTCTGGGATTTGTCAACGCTGTTTAAAGTATTCCAATTAGGGGTGCCAACAGCTCAGCTGGCTCGTCGGCTTGAGCTGGAGCCTAGCCAAGCTGGGATGAGCCACTTACTCAAATGGCTCCACCAAGCGGCTCCAGGCAGCTCCTAATGGCTTCAAATGGCTAAGCCATCACTTAGCTGACAGGTCATCACCTTTATTATAGTGCACTTCAATTTGAGGGAAATGGACACAGCCAGGATACTTCAAGCCTTGAAGTATTGTTTTATTGCATATATTAGAATACTACTAGGATTTTTGCACATATACACACTTCTTTTCAACATGGCATCTGAGCACCCTTGAATTGCTTGAACCTCCCAAAATGGAAATTCCTACAGGGTCCCTATAATTTGTTTCCCAATTGAGTTCTTTGCCTCATCTCACTTTATGTCTTCTCTTCCTCATTGATGTAAACATTCATTGAGTACTCATTAGAAACAATATCAGCTTGCTTTTCTTCTTGTGTGACAAGATGTAATTGAAGCGGCTGAGCCACTGGCTTAATGGCTCAGAGCTGCTCAAAGAGCTGAGCCAATAACTCTAAACAGCTCCTGAGCCATTACTAGCCAAGCTGTTATGACTCAGCAAGCCACGAGCCAGCCAAGCTGAGCTGTTGGCACCCCTAATTCCAATGCAGGGAATCGAACCCTGGGCTGCTGTGATGGAAATCATGCTAGAGGCATGAAAGAGCCATGAAAGACAGCAATGTTAGCCACTACATCAACTCAGAGTTTTTTAATGTCTCCCTGCACAGGCCCTTGTAGATAGTTTTGCTTAGTTTGCTTGGTATTCTTGTTGGTGGCTTGATGCTGGTTCTTTGTTGTTGCCCTGGCCCCCTATTACAGCCTGCCCAACTTGTGCTATCTGCAACAGTCTTCTGAGGGACAAATTGTCACCATTGTTTGGTGCTCTCTGGCTTACTTTTCATGGCTGTTGTCAACTGCTCCTTTCCTGGGATGGGTGTTGGAGGAGATGGACCATGAAGACCTTCAGTGGGCAGGAGCCATCATATATCTGAGTCAATATGGATCACAGCATCAGCAAATCATGATTCATCTATGGCTTTCTGGACACTACTACACAGCACCCATAGACACAACAGAGCCTATAGACACCCTATGGGCTGGGGAGTAGCCACTGTCACTGTATAATACTGTCCAGCTCTGTCCAGTACTCCACAGACATGGCATATTTATATGAGCATCTATGAGCATCTATGAGCAGCTGTCATCAACCAGAAAAGGGTATCCAGATTCTTGATCCCTGATCATTTCCTGAATTCAAGTTTAGACATATTATGAAAGCACGCACACATTGATTTTATGATATGTAGGTATACAAGATGCGTATTCTACAGTAAGTATAGTATTCTGACTGATTCTAATACATGCAATATGCAATCCTCAACTTTCTCTGAATTTGCTGAATGACTTTCCAAGAGTTCATGCCAGGTCTATAATACAATAAGTCTGGTACTGGTGTAAAGGACACAGGAAATAAACACACCTGTCTCAGAGACTCCATCAAGTACATTCAGCAACCTACTCAAATGAAATGTATCTGCATCATTTGTCCACTCAGTACAACTCATTCTCCAGCTTCATCTGACTCACCTGTCATAGACACCACCTTAAGCCAGCTCCATTCACACTCCCCCCTCTTCTTCATCTTCCAACTCCATGCCTTTGTCTTTGAGAATGAAGAATGCTATTAGAGAAGTCATCAAAGTTAATCAGATAGAGAATTACCAATATTCAGACATAGTATATGAGCCCATGACCAACTTTCTCTGGAGGTAGCATTGTTGTGGTTGCTGAGAGAGCTGCACATGAAGTCCAACTGTAGGAGAACTACAGAATTGTAGTCCCGACGGCTTCCCTCATCATTCACGCCGGCATCGATCAAGGGGTGGTGACGTACATCCTCTATATGGCTCTGTAGGGCACTGTCTGTTGTGCACCCACTCTATGAGATGCTTTCACTCTATACAATACTGTCCAGTACATGACAGATTCTCAACATGCTGTAGGTATCTATATAAACTATAGCTTACTATGTAAAAACATGTCTTCTATGGAGGAAAACCAGGTTTTGCTGATGCAATATGAAGGGAAACCACTACATGGCCTTTGCCTTTTTTGCATACTTCAATACTCATTCCATGCTCGTTATACCTGTTCTAACTCTTACAGTGGCAGACTTTTTCCTTCAGGGGATTTTTCCCATTGGGTTTTCATCCTAAAGGTTTTTTAATGTCTCCTTGTGTAGGCCTTTTTAGCTACAATTCCCCCGTCATTTCATAATCTCCCCCCCTTTTTTCACTGTTCCCTTCAATCGTTCTTATGGTATCCCGCTCATGACACCAAGTCCGCTCTGAGCCAATATTCAATGCTCATTTATCCAAGTAGCCGTCGCCAAAAAGCCCTTTGAAGTTTGAAAGCTATCAACGCGATCTCAGCTAACCGCCTATGCCATCCACCTTCAAACTCGCACCCTCCCAACCTGTCCATATCGGTTTTAACACCTCCGTCTACATGACCAACGACCGTACCAATCGACAATCGACCACCATGACTCATTGGTATTTCACTACCGTGCGCGCAGCCGATGCAGCGTTCTCACCTTCCTACCTCCCGTACCGGACAAGGATTTGAGAGTCGGAGAGACGCTCTTGCTGACCACATCAAAAGCAACGTGCATATTATTTCCATTGGCAGGAACCATGCGGAGACTGTCTAATACGTTCCTTCCCGACCCCTATGGGCCCGAGACGGGGCATGAAATCCATCAGGGAACCGGTCTCTGGAGAATACATCAAACATTAGCGAGAACATCTATGATTTCCGAGAAATTCGCCGAAGTAGTCACATTCACAGGGTTACTGAAAATTCCTGAACATTGGCCGGTCCCCCTTGGGTATTATCGGAAATTATCTGTAACATACAACTACTGTACAGATACGTTCACTAACATTCTTCGGGCTTTATCTGGATATTATCACACAGAATATGGGTATGAAATCATCTATTCTCATTGCTATTATGATTGGCTATCACTACTAAGTTAACGAGCGGCAAGGATTGGGCAAGGAATTACGCAGTGGCGGGAATCAAGCGGGAATATCGTTCTGAGAGGTGGCCTGGGCATCGACGCGCTCTTCAGGGGGATCAGATGTGATGTGATCAGAGGCTACAGGTTCAGGGTCGGAATCATACTCAGCGTTGGCAAATGCAGTCAGGTCGATCCGCTTGATGATCTCCTCTCCACTAAGGCCGTGTGTGGCAGGAGCAACAGTGTGGCTGAGAACAGATGGCAATGTCAACGGTGCATTCCATTTCAAAGAGCCAGGAACTCACGAAGATTTCAGGTACAATTTGTGCATCAACCTATGATAGTTCTTCAAGCTCGCGGCCTCCAGCGATCTCAGAATTTCCATATAAGTCTCCCACTGTGTATGAAGTCCAGTTGGCGGGAAGTTCTCATCGATGTTGTGACCGTGATCTATGAGGATAGCGTGTATCTGGCAGCCTCGAGAGTCAGCTCAAGTGGATAACGACAGGATAATGAAGATACACGGACCACACATGCCGCCATGGCTACCATCGCCTTGGGTAGCTCATACTCCAAGGGCTTCTCGGAAATTGAAGAGACAAAGATTTGAGTCCTCTTTGCAGCAATGGCTTTGCAGTATTTTGAGGATCCAAAGACGGCTGCGCTGAGATATTTCACCAGGGATTCATGACTGAAAGGAAAATTGTAGTCCAAAGAACCATTCTATGAGACCTCGTTAGTAAGATTGTTGTTGGCATGGATACCACATACCGAGAGCCTGACACCGTAGATGTACTCCGAATTTGCAACCAGGGCCAATGCTGCCTGCCTATCTTCAGCAGAATCATCGAGCCCAAATGCTGTGAGGACAATGGATGAGAATCCCGACTTGAGCATTCTTCGCTGGATACTGATGCGATGTGCGACCTGCAATGAAAGATAAAGGAAAAAGAAAGTGGTATACGGGAACAAACACTCACCAAATGAACAAGAGGCTTGATATATTTCGGAATGTCTCCATTTTCCAATCTATCTGCAATGTCACCCTCACTGCTATATCCATTTTCGTCCGCACTGTAAACGAGGGCCGCTGAACTGAGAGAGTGCAGACCGGCTGTATGCAGACCACAGTATGAGGCATCAGTGGTCAGCATCAGGCTGCCGTGCTTCCACGCAGCATTGACAACGGTCTTGATTTGAGTATTTTGGACACTGAGTGAGAGCTTGAAAGTGCGAGTTGACTCTGTATATGGCTGAAGGACGATATCGGTATGCGGGAGCCAAGCTGGTTCAGAAGTTACAGCTTGCTGACTGGGCAGTGAAAGCTGGCTGGTCGTTGCTGTTGCAGCGTGTGATGTGGGGAGGTTCCGATTCGAGATAGTAGGTCGCTGTTTGATGCATCAGTAATGATACAAATTGAAAGTTTTGAGCACGCACTTCTTCAGCAAGCTTTTCCGTCCTTCTCTTCACTGCTTTCGACACCTTTGCAAGTATAAATACAACATGAAACAACAAGAAAAAAACTGTGACGCACAGTGTTGGATGGAACTGCCATATGATCTTCCTCATCCTCTTCGTCGTTGCTGAAGTCCTCTTCATCAATGGGTTCCGAGGTCAAACCTTCACCGTCTGAGGTAGGTGGGATGGAGGAAATATCAGTGTCAAAGTGAGACGATGAAAGGGAGACAGAGCGTTGGTCTGCGAGAACTGAATTGATGAGTAATTATTCAATATGGCCGTTTTCAATCTTCACTCACGGTTGTTTTTCTGTCTTCTACTATTCTCTCGAGCATTCACCGATGTAAAGTGAGGAGCCTATTGCTGTCTTAATTCAGGCTTGATGGTAGTAACAAGACAGACCTACCTCAGCTTCAAAAAGTGCTGCTGCATCATGGTCGTTACCACGCTCATCCTCCTCCTCCTCCATATTGGCATCCATGTCTTCGTCTGACTCCTCTTCCTGGTTCTCCTTCAATTCTTGTTGTACAATTGTAGGTGTTGGTTGATTATCTGTTAATGTGACAGGTTAGCTGAAGACACGCTATGTATGGTGATCATATCTACTCACTGTCTTCTGAATCGGAACCATGTATGACAGCAGGTCGACCTCCTACATACACATAAGGTCAGTAATAATGCTCTTACAAGAAAACTATTAACATACTCCGTCTTTGTGAATTAGATGATTTCGCTTGCGCCTGCGTCTGTGCTTTATGGGAAGCTGGTCTAGAGGGGGCTGGTCTAGCCGGAGCTGCAGTGCTGACTGCCATAGAGTCACTCTTCTTGTTCCTAGCACGTTTTGCTGGCTGCGACACAGAGTTCTGTGTCGTATCCTGCTTTCCGTTATCTAACGGAGAGTAAATAGACTTGCTAAGAACATGGAGTTTTTGACATACTAGCAACATTGTCCGCCTTTCTTTTTGGCCTTCTTGAAATGTTCTCACTATTTACGGAAGCTGTTTTGGGCGCAGTGGGTGCTGGATTTGTGGTTGTACGAGTGTGATTGCCTACAGTGGTAGACTGTGTAGTCCCTCCATGAGTGTTGTTGACTGCAGACCTGCGCCCACCACCACGTCCAGTAGGAGCCATTGTGGAGGACAGTAAGAAACAAGCTACGTAGAGAGCCAGGTATGTAATTTATCCGGCCTGACCCTTAAAAATTTTAGTAGCCGCATTCCGTCTAGTTTGTGATCACACCTCTAAGCTTACATTCACTCTGCGGCCAGTATATTCATATTCGCAATGTCTACTGGTTATACTTGCAAAGGTTGTAATGCTAGCTGGAAGCGTAACAGCGACCTCACCCAACATCATATCAAAACAACAGATTCTCGATGTCGAAAGGCTGCAGAAGAACTCATAGCAGCTCTCCGTATTGGTCGATTCGGTCCTCGACACAAACTTGCTGGATTTCATGCTCATCGTCCCTCTTCTTCTCAGCCTTTGCCAACTTCCCAAGAAGCATCATCAGAAATACCACCACAGCCCTTTCAAGGCGACTTCTTTGGCCAGAGTTATACCAGTGATGATTTTCCAGGTTTTGAAGACATGCCTGAACTTATGGATGATGATGAGGATGAAGATGAGGACGTTGATGATGTTAATATGGGTGTAGAGCAGACTTGGGAGCCAGAACGTCAAGCGAGGCTAATTCCAGATTCGGATGATATGAACGTTGACGGCGTTTCTGAGGTTGGTCCTTCCGATGAGGAGCGCTGCAATCCACTGCTTCAGCGATTACCTGCCCATCGGGATGGTATTCATGTACAGACATTTGGAGGCCAGGCTGGTGCTCCAGTACTACCTGGTTCGAGTTCTCGACCTTCAATTGCTCAGAACTCTAAGAGTGGTTTCGAACAATATCAAGCTACTATTCCATCTAGCGACCAAAACTTATGGGCACCATTTGTATCAAGAATTGATTGGGAGATAGCACGGTGGGCAAAAATGCGTGGGACAGGGTCCACGGCATTTTCTGACTTGTTGGCTATTGATGGGGTACGAGTCCATTGTTTCATACTTAGCTTTATACTAACATATCCATCATACTAATAGGTTGATGATGCTTTGGGACTGTCATATCGGAATAGTAAAGAGCTAAATGACATCATAGACAGAGAGCTTCCCTCACGCCGTCCAATATTCTCGCATGAGGAAGTGGTTGTTGCTGGACAAGCATTTGATCTTTACAAACGTGATATCATAGAGTGTATTCGAGCACTTTACGGGAACCCTGAGCATAGCCAGTACCTGTGCTTTGTACCTGAGCGTCACTATGCAGATGCTGACAAGACTATCCGCCTCTATCATGACTTCAATACTGGAAGATGGTGGTGGGATACCCAGGTAATTACTATTTCCCTCACCTCTCATAGTTCAACTACTCACAAGTGGCCCAGAAAGCAGTCGAAGCAGACAATCCTGGTGCAACAATCGTCCCTATCATCATCTCGACTGACAAAACTCAGATTACACTCTTCCGAAACAAATCCGCATATCCGGTTTACATGACCATCGGTAACCTGCCGAAGGAGATTCGTCGAAAACCTTCACAGCAAGGCCAAATACTGCTGGCTTACCTTCCAACTAGCCGTCTTGAACATATTAAGAACAAGGCTGCTCGCCGGCGCACAGTTACAAACTTGTTTCATGCATGCATGGGCCATATCCTCCATCCATTGAAGCAAGCTGGACTGGAGGGGATCACAATGCAGAGTGGTGATGGTATCCAACGTCGTTGCCATCCAATTCTCGCTGCTTACGTTGGTGACTATCCGGAACAAACCCTTGTCACAACCGCATACTACGGTGATTGTCCTGGTTGTGAAGCTGAGAAGGATGAGTTGGGTATTTACCCATCCGAAAAGCCGTACCGTGATTTTGAGGCAGTTCTTGATGCTGTGAAGACAGCCGGTACCGAGGTTTGGGTTGAACGTTGTCTGGAGGTTAATGTCAAGCCCGTACAACATCCATTTTGGGAAGATCTTCCCTATACCAATATTTTTTCTGCAATAACACCCGACATTCTGCATCAGCTATATCAGGGTGTTATGAAGCATCTAATTTCATGGCTAACAGACATCTGTGGTGCAGACGAGATTGATGCGCGGGTCCGTCGTCTTCCACCCAATCACAGTATCCGGATCTTTCATAAAGGAATTTCGACCTTGTCCCGAGTCAGCGGTACTGAGCACAAACAGATGTGCTCCTTCCTTCTTGGCGTTGTGACAGATGTCCCAGGTTTGTCTGTCCGCCAATCAAATACTCTGTTGCTTGCTACGCGCTCGCTCTTAGACTTCCTCTATCTTGCATGTTATCCCATTCATAGCAGTGAATCTTTGGTTTCTCTTGACCAAGTGCTGGCTACTTTTCATGATAATAGGGACATATTTGTTGAGCTTGAAGTCAGACAGCACTTCAACCTTCCAAAGCTTCACTTTCTCAGCCACTACTCTCGTGCAATCAAATACTATGGGACAACAGACAATTACAATACCGAAACTACAGAACGGCTCCATATTGACTTCACCAAGGATGCATATCGTGCATCTAACCATAAAGACGAGTATGCACAAATGACTCGTTGGCTGGAACGAAGAGAGAAGATCATTTATCATACAAATTACATCACGTGGAGACTTGCTGGCAATGCTTCTCCAAGTCAGTCATCTTCCCAATCATCGGACTCTACCGAGTTAACTTCTCGTATTGGAGGGCGCTATGACTTTCCTGGTGCGCAGAGGACTTTGGTGGACTTGAAATGTGTATTCTCACAGAACCTCACAACGTTCCCCACTGTGAAATCAGTCTCCCTCCAAAAACTTGAGGATACGAGTAACATGGGATATGGTGCCATTCATTTTACTCAGGCACTAAAGCGTTTTCTTGTGCAGTACCGTGATCCTAATATTCCACTCAATCAGGTTGATGACTATGCCCGTTTTGTCGTTCTACCTTTCCGATCCTTGCCTGTATGGCACAAAGTCAAGTTTTTCAATGCCGCACTGTATGGAAAGAGGACTCTCGATGTGATTTCGGCTCATCCTCACTGCTTGAGTTCAAATGGTCAGGTGATACGTACCTCGCAATTTGATACAGCTCTCATTAAGGTAAAGGATGGTGAGAGTTTGGTCAAAGGTACATATCTATACCTACTACTATCTTTCCGTACAAGAGAGCTGACATCATCTGTGGATAGATATGAGGATTGGCAGGGTGCGGGTTATATTTTCTCTACCCGGTGATAAACTCGACACATTACTTCCGCCAAACGTTCCTCCACCTAAGCATCTAGCATATGTGGAATGGTTCACCAAGTTTGCCCAAAACCCTGAGCCGTATTCAGGACTATATCGGGTCAAGAAACAGATCAGCATTGATGGGACAGTCGCAGCATCAATCGTTCCGCTTGGGATGATCATACGAAGTGTACATCTGCTTCCGAAATGGGGAGGAGCTGTACTGCCGGAGTGGACTAGTGAGACAGTGTTGGATCTGTCTCCTTCATTTCTCCTTAATGTATTTAAGGATGAACATTCATATCTTAACTTTTAATTGAATAAACATGATTGAATGAAGTTGTGAGGGATACTGAGAAGTGAATTGCCTTTCTTCTGTAAGGTGAGGAATTTTCAGTAATTTTTAACTGGCCACGAAAAAACAGGCTATGAATGGATAATTATTGGATCACTTTCAACCGACAGATAATTTGATGAAGTTCCCGGAACATTAGCTCGGATATTGGTCTTACTTGGAATATCGGACATATTACCTCACATTACAGTACATTACCCGGAGACCGGTTTCCTGATGTCGTCGAGTGCGACGCGGCATTGAGCCTGAGGGCGAGTGTTCAGTGTCTGAGGAGGTGCAAGTTCGGAGGATACCGGATTCGATCTTTGGTGGTTATGAGTCCTGAAGGCCTGAATATTTATCGATGAAGGGGAGGGCCGGGCGAGTGAGGAGATGGATGGGAAGTCGGCGGTGCATTATGGGAGATTGAAATTTACCGGGACGATGGTGAAGGCTAAGGAAATGCCCAAAGCTATGTCGGTTTTGGTATCAGCTAACTGAAGAAGGTACGCTCAGGAAGGCGTCGAAGGAGGGCCCAATGATGATAATTCTACGACGGAGATAGGCGTCGTTCATTTGTATGCTTAAAGACATCTTTTCGGACCTTCACATATATCTATTTGATCCCGTCACATATATGTATTTAATCCCTTCACATGCATCTCTCTAATCCCTTCATATATATCTATTTAATCCTACGTAATTGCCTTGTTAGAGTTTAAACTAGCGGCATCGGACGCTAGCGGTCGGTGTGCCTCAATCACCGGCTCTACAGGTCCTATTTCTACATCAGCCCCGCGCGCATCATCCCGTTCATCGTTCGAAGAGCCAGTCGCTGCCCTTGGTTTCGTCATCTCAGTATCAACCTGGCCAAGAGCCTCCTTCTTCAATTTTTCCTCGTCTCCCCTCAAAAGCTCCTTATGCTTGATCATCGTCACACTAACAATAAACGCAAATACGGAAAGCGCCGTGTTCAACAAGAAGATATCTCTGAAACCTTTAGTGTACCCATGTGCGAGAATGAATTCAGCAGAGGACGATGATATGTTGATGGAGGATGGGTTTGAGAGGAGGGATGGGTTATCGACGATTGCACTGATCGTCGACGAAGGAAGACCAAGGGTTTGCATGGAGGCTCGGAGTGCATTGTTTCTATAGTAAGATCAAAAATTAAGAGCTATAGAAATCTGGTGGGGGGACGTACAGGAGTGCTGAGGCGCATGGGAGGGCAATAGCACCGCCTAACAGTCGAAGGAACTAAAGGAAAAGAATCACAAAAATATGTAAGAGTCGAAAGTTTGAAAGCGTAAAACGTTTATAAAACGTACGTTTCTGACTGCAGTGACGACTGACATATCTTTTCTAGCTACGCTGGCTTGAGCAGCAATAGTAGTCGTTTGCATAGTCTGTAAAACACAAGTTCTGGAATAAGCTCGGGTCGAAATCGTGACCACTAAGATGCCTACCCCTCCAAAGCCAGCTCCCACCAACAACAGTAAAATGACCATTACTGCTCTTGATGTATGGGCCGTAAATATAGATACGCACCCGCATGCGATGGATGAGATTATGAAGCCGCAGAAAACGATAGGCTAAGCGAAATAGAAAGACAGCAACATCCATAATCAGTAAGCCTAGACTAGCGAAATTATAAAGCCCAGCATACCCGATATTTCCCTGTACGGCTCACAACAATACCCTGAAAGTGTGGCGTAAATTCCATTTGTTGAATGAGAAGATATTTAAACGACATACGGAGACCAGATTTGACGCAACTAGACTGAGGACTAAGGGGATGATGAAAATTGCTGATAGCCAATCAACATACAATCTCGGAATGATTAGAAAGAGAATGGTTTTACCTGCTCGAGTTGGAGAGTCTTCCAAGACGACTTGGAAGAACTGTGGTACATAGTACAGGGCGGAGTACAATGCAAATCCGCTGCAATCAACATAGATATTTCGTCAGCACAAGTTGTGACCCCCAAGCAGAATTTCCTCACTTCATGAATATGCAAATGTATACTCCTGCGACAGTCACATTTTTGAAGATATACACTGCAATAGGATGTCAGGATTCGCGATCTTAACAGGTACTTGAATTTAAAACTCACTCGGAACAATAGGCAGCTTCGCGCCTTTCGCTTCCCAGAAGCAGAAAAGCCCAATAGTAAAGACACCCGCACACAGAGGAGCAAGTACAACAGCGGACTTCCAGGGAAATGTCACACCGCCCTAAGGTGTACGTACATTATGATTGATTGCTATCAACACCGTTTCATGTGTACGACTCGATAGGAAAAGACTCACCCAAACAAGAGGAAGCATGATCAGTGTACATGCACCCAGCGTAAGGAGGACCCCGAGATAATCGATAATGAGGAGCTTGCTATAGCGCGGAGTACCAGTAAGTAAAGGAAAGAAGTACATCAGAGTAATTATAAACATCACCTGCGCATATTTCCCTGTACTGGCTTTAAAGGTAGGAAAAATATAACAACGAAGGTGGAGAACACTGCCAAGGGAAGAGTGATCCAAAAACACCACTTGGGAAAAGGAGAGCAAAACATTGAGCACCATACTTGATATGAGACCAAAATAGAGGGCTTGAACTTACTCGCCAGGTGGTATGTTGAGCCAAAGAACCGCCTATGATAGGTCCAATAGCGTACCCAGCTGCGGTGACAGCACCTGTATAACCAATGTATTTCCCTCTAAAAACAGAAGGATTCCGAACATCAGTACGTACTACCAATGACGGGGAGAATGATTGCAAAACACATACCTTTCACGCAACGAAACAACATCTGAGATGATGATCTGCACCATACTGGTAGCCCCACCATCTCCAGCACCCGCAACAGCTCTGAACACAATCAACTGGATTATCGAATTCGAAAACCCAGCGACAAGATTGCCAATAAAATAAATGCTCATAGCGATGCAGATTGCAGCCTTGCGTCCAAAAATATCGCTTAGTCGTCCATATAAAGGCTGAAACGCGGTCGAGGCCATAAGATACGCTGCAGGGATCCAGGAAGAGACAGAACCAGCATTGAATGCTCTCGAAACCGTCGAAAGTGCTGCAGACACGATGACCGAGTCCAAGGTAGTCACCAAGTTCACCACGGACAGAGCAACATATACCATGACGAGTTGTCTGAACGGTAAAAGTTTTGTCTGGTCCGTCAGCTGTGCTTCTGACTTATTGCCGGCATTCTTGGGGATGTTTTCAGCTTGAGGCAGTTGTCCTCGAGTAATATCTTGAGATGAATTTGAATTTGACATAGAAAAAAAAATTCAAGTACTCCGTTTGTGCGAAAGTGGGTACATATACCTAAGTATAAATTCTGAATGACTCGATTAGCCACGTAAGCCCTATCAAGTCATCACGGCTGTTATCCGTGATAAGATGAGCTGTGTCAGATACGCGAGCAGGTATACAGAACAAGAAGAAGGGTCTACTGTTAGCAGACAGAGACGAGCGAGAGCTGAGACAGGGCAGTGAGAGGCGGAGGCAAAAAGTGCGACGCGCTAGACGGGTGATGATTTATCTTATCTTTAGATAAGCTGGTACTTGTGCCTCGTTCAGCTTATCTAATATCGCCGCGCTGGCAGGCAATTGCGAGTCACATGGATTATGTAAGCCATCGCACCGTTCTTCTCTTTGCAACCACTTCTGCCATGGCCCTACTAAGTAGCAAGCTATGGGACATCCAATTTCCAAATTTTCGTTGATCACCTTACAAGCAATCCCTCATAAGAACATAGTCCGTATGCATTAGAGTTTAGCTGACTCAGTGGCTGACTGGACAGCTGCATCGCGCGGGAAAAAAATTCTCGGCAAACCTAGTTGATGATCGTACCCGCTCTCCCGAGCGAAGGCTTAGCTTGCACAAACCTTAAGTACGGTCAGCACCACCAGGTGAATCAGTCATCAAGCGTTGAGGCAGAGTCGCTAAAGATTTGACTTTCAACTTTTTGGCGTAGATATAAAGATGCTTCTTCGTATCCTGACTTACAGCAATTTACTCCTTCTCCGCATCTCTCAAACACTCCTTGAACAATGTCTTCCAACAAAACTACTATCCTACTTACTGGAGCCACAGGTGAGTAATCCTTGAAGTTTTTGGTGTGCTCGTCTCAATTACTCACTCCTCAAATCCTAGGTTACATCGGCGGCTCAATCATAACACGCTTCCTCAAACGCTCTGACGCCTCATCTCTCGATATCCGAGCTATCGTCCGTTCGCCTGAAAAAGCAGAAAGACTAAAAGCTTTTGGAATTACTCCGATCATTGGTTCGCATACGGATGCTGAATTGATGGAAAAAGCTTGTGCTGAGGCTGATGTGGTTATTACTGCGGTGAGCTATTGGAATATTAGATTCTAAAGGAATTGGTTGTATCTAACGGAGCTATTGGTACAGGCGGACTGCGATAATATAGACGCAGCTAGATACACGCTGAGAGGGCTGAAGAGGCGGTATGAAACCACTGGGAAGAAAGCTGCCCTCATACATACCGTGAGTACATTGTTGCTCGTTATCATACTTGTCACTTACCCTCCTTTCCTCCTTCCAGTCCGGTACTGGTATGACACGCT
>RCHF01000657.1:0-20710 GCA_003987895.1 Neonothopanus nambi
GCCTCTGGACCAGAGGCTGCTTTAGGTTAAAAAGAGCAACTATAGTATCTATGGCTCTTCAGGTTTCCCAGGTCACCCAGGTCACCACAAGAACTTCTGTGTTTTATAGTCAAAATATGGTCACCATGGCCACCTGAGGTCACTCCAGGTCACTCCAGGTCATCCCAGGTCACTCCAGGTTATCCCAGGTCACCTCAGGTTTGTCCAGACTATACAATAAGAAAAACAATATTATTACATACTCACTTCTCAAGTGCCTCCAACCTAGCAGATGTGGGAATTTAGTTATCTTATGCAACCATAATCTCTATATTGAACTACTACTTAACCTTAAGCAATTGTGAAATATACATAGAATCTATTTATTAAATGCAACTAGTGGGAATTGAACCAGTGACTCTTTATAGCTTTAAGATCTGTACTCAATGGCAGACACAAATCCAACTGAGCCAAAAGGCCATTCTTTAGCTTGAATCATACTTCAATTTGAATGTATTCTGAGCTCCATACTAGAACTACACAAGTCTTTTCAAATCTATTCAAAACTCCGTCATAAGTATACAAACAACTAAATCTATTCATTTTCTTTGTGTTCTGATTAGATTCTTGTATACATTGTATACATTTTCAATACAAACCATTACATTCTGAGTCTAATGGATGACTTTTTTATGATTACATAAGCAGCCCAATCTAATAAACTGTTGATTTCTTTGTGTTCTGATTAGATTCTTGTATACATTGTATACATTTTCAATACAAACCATTACATTCTGAGTCTAATGGACGAGTTTTTTATGATTATATAAGCAGCCCAATCTAATGAAATCTATTAAGTTCTTTGTGTTCTAATCTAATAAGTACCATTACCAGCCCTAGGTCACCCAGGTCACCCAGGTCATCCAGGTTACCCCAGGTTACCCAGGTTTGGCTTGAATTTTAGGCCAAACCCTGGGCAACCCTGAATGTCTGTAAGACCTCAGGTGACTTGACAGCAAAGGGGATTTTCCTGATGTTCTACTAAGCTGTATATGATGGGCAGACAAGGATGAGTACTGGCATGCAGTGCTAAGGAAAATGAAGTGGAAGAACAGAGAGGGATTCTCGACTACCGACAACCTACTCTGGTGGAAGAATCATGTCTATGTACCCAATACCAATGACTTACACATGGAAATCATAAAGGCACACCATGATCACAAACTTCGAGGTCACCCAGGAGTATGCAAGACAGTTCAACTAGTCTCGAGAACTTACTTCTGGCCAGGACTCTACAAGGACATCCTCAGTTATGTTCGTACTTGTTCAGAGTGTATCTGTGCCAAGGATATTCGATGAAAACCTTTTGGCCTCCTAAAACCACTACCTATTGGTGAATGACCATGGAGCTTGATATTGGTAGACCACATAGTAAATCTACTGCCATTGATGATCTGCGAAGACCAACCAAAACTGTTTGATGCCATAATGGTAGTAGTATGCTGATTCTCCAAGCAGGCTGTATTCATTCCATGTTTCACCACCAACACCACTGAAGATTTGGTGCAGCTATTCATAGCACATGTTTTCTCAAAGCATGGGTTACTGACAGACATCGTGAGCGATAGAGGAACGTTATTTATCTTGTCCTTCTGGCAGGCACTATGTGGAGCATTAGATGTTCATCAAAACCTTTTGACCGTATGCTGTAAAATAGTGTCAAAAAATAATTTCTGAAAAAACACATACATGACACATGCATACTCTCTCAAACTCACTCACATATGTTATTAACAACACCTTCCATGCAGTGTGGTAAGTGTTGGCAATACCTCCCATGGAGTGAAGCAAGCATCGGTGACACCTCCCATGGAGCAAAGCAAGCATCGGCGACACTACTGTCACTTATCAATATAATATGCCTAAGTGTAGTAGCTATATGTCTGAGGATTCACCAATTAGACTTCAAATTGAATTCATCATGAAATAAGTATTTGTGACAGTGCTATCATTGAGACACAAGGCAGGTGAATTAATCAGAGTGTAATAGTAAGACTATCTGTAAGATGGGAGCTGGATGACTCAACCAGAGTGTGAGAGTAAGACTATCTGTAAGATGAAAGATGAGCAAATTAATCAGAGTGTAATAGTAAGGCTATCTGAAGGATGCAAGTCTCAAAACATAAAGAGTGTGCTGAAGAAGTAGTGATTAAAGGAAGATAAAATAGAGCTTGAAATGCAAAATGGGTATGAATCAGCTAATTGAGAGTGAAAATCCTGTTATGGTCCCAGACATCAATAGTGGTGTCTGTAATAGAAGTGGAAAGATCATCATCGGAGCCTTGATCAGAGAGCTGAGAGCTTATTTCAATAATATTAGCATCTAGAATAGAAACCAAATGTGAATTTAGATGTATGAAGATCATAATATCAACTCTCACCTTGACGATGACCATGAATAGAAGTCATATCATTCAGTCGTGCTGACTTTCTGACAGGCTTCAGAGTATGAGAATGACTTGATTCTAATCATTGATTAGAGGATGAAATCAAAACAAGACAAAATTACATACTGATGTCTGCATCACTACCTGAAGATTGATCTTCAGAATCCCTCTTTCTTTTACTTGGACCAACTGCATCCTTGTCTTCTTTGGATTCAGAGTCAGACAATACTAGATCTATAAAGCATACTCAAAAAAGGCTGTACAAGTAGCTTCAAAACACTTACCTTCCTGATGTCCTTCAGTTTGAAGAAGATTATTGTAGACATGTTTGAATTCCGGCTGATCGAGACCGGAGTATTGTTGGATCTTGGACACCAGAATAACATGCTGAGATACTACACAAGAGGATTGTGCTCAGGACTTACACAGATGACACAGAAAAAATACACACTAATGTAAATGAATTGATGTTTGCAAGATCTGCCTGGCTAGGAGTGCTTATCATAGAGCTCCTGCACATCAGGGAAATCTTCGAAGGACAAGGCAAGCATACTGTTATGAAGACTACAAACACTCCAAGGGGCATTAACAGGAACATGCTTCCCTTTAACGTCATAGAGAGCTGTGAGAACAGGAACTCGCTCTTGGATCCACTCAGTTACTTGATCATGATCGAGATGAATGTCAAAGTTGAAGATGTCAGGAGGTGTAAAAGCCAGTCCAAGCTTTTGATAATTTGCCAGCATCAACATGACTGCCACTTTCGCACTGTTCAACATGACAAGACTTCCTCGCTAAAGTATTTCGTCAAAACTATGAAGTGAACAGGTGAAGTCAGATGATACTCACTTGGTAAGTGCCCCATGGGTTAAAAACAATACCTGCAATTTTCAGTCCTCTGCTCGAAAATGCCCTAGAAACAGCAGGAGCAGAATTCATTGAGGTTTTTCCTGATGAGGACCTTGATGATCTATATATTAAAGAACCCCTTCAGTGAATTGAAATAAAAAATAGAAAGACATGAATACTTGGAAGTTTTCTTCTGAGCCACCAAGATGGGGAGTAAACCTTGATTGGCTTCTTTGTTCGCTGCCTCTACTTTGCTCAAAGCACTGGGATTGCCAATGAGTGTATCCATCACCAGATCCAAAATGGTCTGCTTCTTCAGTTGACTGTGTTTGGAAGAATCTGACCTTGCAGCGATGACTGGAGGCTTGGTCTCCTCATAGTCACCCTGTTCATGCTTTGAGCCTAGATGCAAGCAATTGTGACAAATGTCACTCTCACTTACTCCGTCAAAGGTCACACAGCTGCACAAGGTTTGATCCTTGCTGCCTGATGGAAAAAATGTGAAGTTGCATGGTCGTCTTGGTTCCTGTTCATTAGAGGGTTGAGACTGGCCTTTAGCCATGACAAAATTAAGAAATATTAGGAGTTGAAGGAGAGTGATGAAGCTGAGAATGTTGTAGTAGTGGTTGGAAAATATGGAAGGGAGAAGGAAAGGTTGAAACAGCTACACTGGTTGCTGAACTGATTCAGATTGAACTTATGTGACAATTTCAGACAAGTGGCACTCATGCCCCTCGACTGGACTAAATGTTTATGTGAAAATCCTGCAGAAGTTTGAGAACAACGATTTAGAAATACCCACTTTGGTGGTGAAATGAGGAGGTTAGAGAATTGTTTGTGTCAATCCAGATTGAGTTCCAAGTGTTGCCTCAATGCCACACAGCATAGTAGATCTCAAACACACTTGTCACAGTAATGTCAGTGGTGCAATACATAGTAGCCTAAGAAGTAGTAAAAGTAAAGAAGAAAGATTGTGCACCAACTGTGAGTGGTCCCACACACATACAAAGGATTGGCCCTATGTCTTTACCCCAGACTCTTTGAGGATTTCCACCAGTGATTGTCAAAGTGAAGAGGATCTTGTTGATGCTGTCTCCAAAGAGTGCTAGTTCGAGTATCCACTGCCATCTCATGGCGCTGCCTCATGTTGGCCCACTTGGTCGGAGTTCATGATCTTTTATGATGCCCTCCCTGAATGTCGAAGTCTGAAGGAAGAAAAATGAAAGTAGAACAGATGAAGTAAGGTCAGAAAGACTTAAAGGTGCAAAAACAACACTCATGCAGCAGAAATCCAGCAGTGGAGCCAGCATTTGAATGATTGAGAAAAAGAACCCTGGTGAAATAATTTGCATAAGAATCAAAGCCCAACTATCGACTCGTACCAATCAAAGACTACCAAGAGATAGCTTTGTTGTTGAATTTGCTATGAAGGTGTAAAGAGTGAGATGATGTTAAGGAACATTGTTTGGAGATGTCACTCACTGATGTTGTCATTTCTGGTCACATTTGGGCCTGAGTCCGGCAAAATTCAAAGTACTATCTTACCAACCTCATCTTGTACTTACCCACCTCTGTTCAGCGTGGCCATACTAGTACCACAGAAGTCTTGCTTTCTATGCATCTACATATCCAGTTATTGAAACTGTAGCATATGGTAAATGGAGCAGCAGGATGCAGCACCTATGGATATGGTCAACACTGGTATTTGAGTCTCTGGCAGTACAATATTTTTTATCTAGGAGACCTTGTATGCAATGTCCTTATTTACGTTCTATTCTTCATAGTGCAAAGAAAGAGCCTCTTGAAGAACAATGCCATGTACTTCGCATAGTATTGACACTGTTTGGCGTCCAGAGAATCAATGCACTTTTTATTGGTCTGGTCAGCATACAGGTATGGATGTTATTAAACACTCGTATGCATATTGATAACACTGCTGTAATGCAGGGATTCTCCTATGTTAGTATTAAGTCGATATCCACTCGTACTATGTCAGGTGATGAGAAGGACAACAACAACGAAGAGGGCGAAGGCAATGAACATGTCAATGAAAAACAATGCCATCATCATTGCAACAATGGTGAGGACAAATAAGAGGGAGAGCAATCATTGACCCCAACAGCAACGGTCATGTTGGACACTGAGCATCAGCAACACTGAAATCAATTTCGATATCCATGCTTCTCATTCAAAAGTCACCTTCAATTGTGACAATCTCGAAGATAATTCTGCTTTGGCTCTCCAAGTTGCAGCTACTATGTTCCTCCTCCACCACTGCTGCTGAGGGGAGCCGAAACCCTGTTTCAACTGCTAAATTGAAACTGAAACTAAACATTGCCCACCTTCATCTCTTCCTGCAGCTCCTCCACCTCTGCAGACTATACCAGTCATCATTCAGCTCAGTGTACCAGGAAAATACAAGGTTGTCATAGCTAGGATGGTGGAGGAGACTGATCAGTGACCACTGCCACCCATACAGAATCATGCAGATTCTAGCGAAAGTGAGGAGAAGATGATGAAGGGAAGGCAAAGAAGGATAAGGGAGGTGAGAGTGATAAGTCTAAGAAGAGGGTAGAAGAGGGTATGTTGCATATTGTTCATATCTATTTTATGAGACATTTTACTCATTCATCATGTTACAGATTGCTAGTGAGTACTATGATGTAACTGGCCCCTTCATTGATAACTCTGAGCTCACACTCAATGACTGCAAGCTCCTTGTTCAGATGACGAAACAGGAGAAATACTTTCACAAAAGCCCGGTGTATGTTCGTCTTCTCTCATCACTCTCGATGTCTCTCATTACATGTCACAGTTCCTGGGGCCTCCCCAAAGAAGCTTACAAACTCAACAAAGAAAGCTCCTCACCTGATCCACACCAACCTCGACATTGGCCCACCCACTCAGCACCGCTGACAAGTCATCAATTGCACTCGCAGACAATGACGAGCAACTCCCTTCCATGATCCACCGTTGCTATGGTGACTCCACATGGCAGCAGACAGACAAATAGTGGTGCACTTCCTCTTCTCCCATTACCCTCGATGTTGATATAGTGAGTTGAATTGTTGGACTATTGTTATTTTTTTACTGACTTGCCCTTTGTTTTACTCTCATAGACATCGCTTCATTCAAGTTTACGAGTTTCTCTTGCAAAACTCAAAAAGCTGGATTGAGTGCAAAGGCTATCAAACTCAACAAGTATGACGTCGTAATGACGAATTCTTTTTTCAACCTCATGCCAATGTTTTTACCATATAATCAGTTCCTGGTGAGTGCAAGGTGCAAGTCTCTACATCCTTTATCTCAAATGCATACACATTGCTAATTCTGTTCTCTTTTTCACCTCATTTGTTGATTGTCAGGAGTTGCTTCTGGCTCAGCTGGCTAGGCAGACAAAGGAAGGGTTTTCTGAGAAGAGGAATGGGAGAGGAGTGCTGTTGCATGGGGTATGTCCTCTTATATCATTGTCTTTTGTGAAGTTTCCTACTAACATGCTGCTTTTCTTCTTTTCCCTCTTCTATCCTCTTCCACTCATCCTACCTTCGGTATTCTTCTCATTCCTCTTCAGTTGAGAGCTTGAAGCCAAACAATGGATCTATACCAAGGTCAATACCCCTGGTGGAGATGAATCCACCCTTCACAGGTGCAGACTGTGATAACCTCGACGAAGGCGAATCTGTCACTACAAATCACACCTCTTACAAACAGTGCACTCCTCAGGTGTGAATGGATTGGCATGTGTGTCTTGGGATCTTGCCGGGATCCCACAGCCTGTGTACGGGAGTGTATTTGATCTGTTGCATGCTGTCAAGTCATTCACTCTAAATCCAGATGCAATGGCTCTTGGATAGAAACCTGATGAATGGGAGCTTGCATGTTCAACGTTAGACAGCCAGATTAGTTTCAATTCATTAAGGAGTACACTCGATGACATAATTGGAATTCTGTATTTATGTTCATAGTGTAGGCATATGATAGATCTACTTCTACCACTGTATATGATCCTATAACTTTGTTGCAAACTCTAGATTGTCATATACTGATAGAGCGCACACCTATAATTCTGCCTGTGGCCTCCAAACAGCATTGGGAAGCTCGACTTTAATTGTTTTCCTGGTACGTTTTCCTGAACAAAGCAATTCATAAGGCAGATAGACTCTGTCTTCCCACTCCTCTTGCAGCATACCATATCCCGGAGGAATGATACCTTTTTCATTCACTATCTCTAAACACTTGTTGAATACCTGTTCCAACTCTGGTTGCCCTTTGAAAGGATTTTTGCATTTGGGAGCTCAGACCACTTCAATGAATTGGTGGTCGTGCTCAGTGTCCAAGTCTTCCCAGCCCTCATCCTCTTCATCCAAACTCCCAATATCTCCATCCAACTGGCTTGGCTGTAGCACATCAGGCTCTTCATCAGCCAGATATCCAGCACCAGTGTGATTGCAAGGTGCTGCGCATGGACTGCCAAAACTACCATAGTTTTCTATGATCTCTTCAACATCCAAGCCTTCACAGTCATCACATGATTGCACATTGTGGTCAGAAATGTTTGGAAGGTATATTCCTTGAGAAAGTCTTCCCATAAGATGCATCTCCTATGTAGACCAATTAACTTGCTCAGTTTGTAAGATAATAGAACAATATTGGCACTCACCTCAGGGCTTCGCTCATGCCCTTCACCAGAGATGGGGTGCACATTCCATTCCAGCTGAAATTGTCAACAATCCTCGTTGATAATGTGAAGGAATAGTTTATGAAGAATCCATAGATGATGTGGATTTGTCCTGTCCAGGCCATGAATAGCCTCCAATCAAAAGAAAAATGCTCTCCATCGTCATGCAAAGTGGGCACCAACCTCCACCCACAAATGCTCAATCCTTGTGTTATGAGTAGAGCTGTTATGAAGCAATTTTGAGAGCAAAAACAAACCAAGGAAAATGTTAGTACATATGAGCCCCAGATGAACGACCCTCTGTTTAGACCCTTTCTCGCAATCATGTATAAAGCAATTGCTTTATTCTCCTTCCCTCTATCTCCTCGAACTCTTGATGGCTCTCCATGTTCCCTTATCGCATCCAAGAAAAGCAGAAGTACTGTTGATGCTCGATTGTTGTCATTGGCCTGCATTTCAGTAATCTATGAAAAGCATGGTCAAAACAGCAGATTGCAGAGAAAAACAGAATATCTTACAAATCAGTCATACCCATCCACCATTCTGTGAATAACAATACCCCAAAGAATGAGTTTGTGATGCCCATCAACATGCCATAGTGCATTTGGGCACTTGACTACATATGGTCTGCATTGAATAGGTTTCCTCTGTCTCAGCACCCTGCCCACTGTGTCAGCCCTTCTGACTGAGTTGTAAACTCAATACTGCTGGATCTTCAGCTGTTGGATGGTGCAAAGGTAGCCTGTCAAGTACCGAATTCCAGATCCAACTTTGACTTGATGGTATGATCGTGTAATGGAATTGAGTTCAGCATCTGAGATTTTGGAATATTTATAGTTGATATTGGCCTCTTTAAGACAAGCTTTAAGTGTGTTCCAGCAAAGACCTATAGATGATGCAATTGCTTTCATCTGTAGACCATACTTTGGTGACATAACCTTCCGCATGAAGCCAACATGGATATTCTTCCGAGGACAACCTCTTTTGCCTGTGTATACCTTGCTCATAGGTTTTGCATAGTAGATATGAGATTCATCACTAAAGAAATGCAATATATGAGTGTAGTACAATGAATGAGATTTGAGAGGATACATACGTTTGCTGAGTGTTCTTTTTTGTGTCCTTCAAAGCCTTGATGAGATCTATGAAGATACGTGCAACCTGTAGGATCCAGCTTTGTGATAGATGTTCATGTTCCGCATTCTGCTCCAGAGCTTCCAAAATTGCAATTCCCTGTACAAGATTTTCAGCCTGGACCTGGAGTCTCAGGGGATCTGCTTCACGAGACAGAATACGAGAAGCACTGCTGTACATGTTCTTCAGCCATTCATAAGCCTCATGGACATTAGGAGACCAAGTTAGCTGGCTATGATCTGGTGATAAGGGGAAGATAGGAAGGGATGGAAAATCAGTTGTCATTAAGTTGTAAGTCAAGGTAGTGTCTGAGTATCAGTAGGTATCCGAAGTGGGCACTGATAGTAAACATCATTCAACAATCTCAACATCTTTAGTTTCTTCATTGTCACCTTTGCTGGCAAGTTCTTTTTGTTCATCTCATCTGGGATGGATGCTTTTTCACAAACTCAGACTCTTGTACCAAGCTCCAGCATTGAAGTAGATGCTATGCTCATAGGCTCTGACACTGAAGTTTGAAGTGCAAATCTCAACCTGATGATCCCTCCTGGTCTTGAGCGCTCTGAGAAATATTTCTTCAAAGATGGTAGTGTGGCTTTTGCAGTGCATATACTATTGTGTATCTTCCATGGAAGTGGGGTATTTTGCTTATCTGTTCCATACAGCTTGAAGGCGTAATATACAATGTGCATAGGTCACTGCTAGTTCCTTGGATACCTCTCTTTACCAATATGTTCAAAATTCCACCTCCTAAAGAAGGTGCTGAAGGAGCTGTCAATAAACCCATCAGGCTAGATGGATGGCCAAAAGTAGAATGGGAGGCTCTTCTCTGCTTTTTATATGACATGTGTGTTGTGTATTCATTTCTGTTGAACAACTCAGATTTTAATCTCCTTTCTAGTGATATGCACCTTGCTTGGAGAAGCCTCTCACCTGATATTCTGATTCCTTTTCTTCAAGTATGCAAACAGGTTGACTATCAACATGGATTGGAGTTCACTATTCAGAAAATGACCCATACCTTCAACATTGAAAGCTGCCAAAAGCTTTCTCTCAGCATCAACTTCATGCAGTTGTCTTGGATCTGAACTGCAGTTGAGGATCTCTTTGTGTCTGGAAAGCTTATTCTTTCTGAGCAAGATGTGGGTAAGTGTATAGCTTCAGTCTGTCACCTCAACTTACATCAAACTACTTTAGCTTATCTCGAAAAACCAGCATTCATCCATGTACTACACCAAGGAAGTCGTCTGTTAGAGCGAACAATACAGGAACTCATGATGATGCACCCACGAGAATCATATGAAGGAGAGTGGAAGTCAGATGCATGTCAGGACCATAGTACCTGTGTTCAAGCTGTGCAGACATCTTGGCGAGGTGTGAGGACTCGCATTCTCAGCAGGATGCACCAACCATGCAGGAGTTTCTGTTTGGATGAATTTGGAGACGTATTGGAGAATACTCCATTCTCTCAAATGGAGCCCTCTTGTCGAGCTGACTTTATCAGAGATATCACCTTCAGAGCAAGGAACTTCAGTGATCAGATTCTTGATCTCATTACCAACAAAATTCTTGCTGTTGCCAAGGATATTGTCTGATCATTCCTTTCCTTTTTTCTATGATCTTTACCTTACATTTCCTTTACTCACCACTTCTTCAACACACTCTTTACGTTTTGAAACTTGCATCCTTCAGATAGTCTTACTATTACACTCTGATTAATTTGCTCATCTTTCATCTTACAGATAGTCTTACTCTCACACTCTGGTTGAGTCATCCAGCTCCCATCTTACAGATAGTCTTACTATTACACTCTGATTAATTCACCTGCCTTGCGTCTCAATGATAGCACTGTCACAAATACTTATTTCATGATGAATTCAATTTGAAGTCTAATTGGTGAATCCTCAGACATATAGCTACTACACTTAGGCATATTATATTGATAAGTGATAGTAGTGTTGCCAATGCTTGCTTTGCTCCATGGGAGGTGTCACCAATGCTTGCTTTGCTCTATGGGAGGTGTCACCAATGCTTGCTTCGCTCCATGGGAGGTGTCACTGATGCTTGCTTCACTCCATGGGAGGTGTCACCAATGCTTGCTTCACTCCATGGGAGGTGTTGCYGATGCTTGCTTTGCTCCATGGGAGGTGTYACCAACACTTACCACACTGCATGGAAGGTGTTGTTAATAACGTGTGTGAGTGAGTTTGAGAGAGTACACATGTGTCATGTATGTGTTTTTTCAGAAATTATTTTTTGACACTATTTTACAGCATATGACTGCATACTGCCCACAGACTGATGGTCAAACAGAACACACCAACCAGATGCTAGAACAGTACCTTCACATCTATCTGAACTACAAACAGGACAATTGGGCGGCAATGCTACCAATGGCGGAATTCACTTACAACAACACTCCCAGTGCCACCACTGGACAGTCACCATTCTTCGTTAACAAAGGATACCACCTGAAACTCATGATATCATTAACCAACATATGGGATGCTGATGCCAATTGGCAAGCCTCCAGCCTGAAAGACCTTCACAACTTTTTGAAGAACAAAATTGAGAAAGCAAATTGTACTGCTACTTGTAACGCTAATAAGGAGCGACTACCATTCAACAATGAGAAGTTTCAGCCTGGACATAAGGTCTGGCTTAGCACCACCAACATCACGACCACTAGACCTTCCAAAAAGCTTGACCAGTGCTGGATAGGTCCATACACAATTAAAGAAACAGTTGGAACACATGCAGTCTGACTGGAACTTCCATATGAACTACGACATATCCATGACATTTTCAATGTTAGCCTCTTATGACCATATGAGGAGGATCCATTCCCAAATCGTCAAGAACCACCACCACCCCCCATACAAATAGCAGGAGGTGAGGAACACCAGGTGGAATGAATACTACAATCCTGCCAGCACCCTACAAACTGACATGTCCAATACTACGTCAAATGGACAGGATATAGTGACGAGCACAATTCATGGGTGCCCTGGTATGACATGGTGGGATCCCTGGAAATGATGAAGGAATGGCATACCACCAACCCTAGACAAGTGCAACCCACAACAGAGCAGTGGGCTCACATCGAGTCAGAATCCCAGAAACAGGAGGATGATGGTGAAAGCAGCTAATAGTCACACAATGGTTGCACTGGAAAGTGTACGATATAATTATAGAAAACACATCCCAAAAATCATCACAAAAAAATCTCCAAAAAACTACAATAAACACTTCTAGCAACATAGCACCTTAGTCCTTACGACTCTTCTTTTTTGGTGTTTCATCCTCTTCCGACATCTCAAGATCTTCGCCCTCCTCATTATCACCTCTCTCCCTCTTCAAAGAATCAACTACTGACTCACCTCGAGACTGACCACCTGCCACTACACTGCTTCTGCCGGCTGTACCAGCTCCCACCTCATTATTGTTCGACATCTGGATGCACACTGTAGCCTCAATAGGCACTTGTAGATGGATCTGCTGAAACTCCTGGAAAGAACGGTCAAAGAGGGGAGTGGCACCTTGATTTTGAAGGAAACCAGCAAGAGACTCAGCACTAGGGAGAGTGGGAGCATCAGGAGGAGCTACTGATGAAGTGAGATGACCCACGGCATACTGGCTGAAATACCAATTGGTGGCTATTTGGGTCTGACTCACCACCTCTCTAATCACCGTGAGCATGTTGTTCACACTGGCAATGTAGGGGCGGTAATCCTCCTCGACACTGCAAAGGGGGAGAACAGTGGGAAGGCACTGGCTGTGAAACTCGATCAACCATTGAATGAGACTGAGGCAGTGGTGAGGATTAGCAGCCCAGAGGCAACTGACGACCACCACCATCTCCTCGAATTCCGAGATATGACAAGAAGAAAGGTGCTCTGCATTTTCATGAGTACCACACTGAGCCTCCAACTCAGACAATATAAGTTCATACTGCTGCTGCAACAAAAGCAGATCATTGGTGGAGGCCAGGTGTTGAGCTTCAGCAATGGTGATGGCATCTTGAGTGGTCCAAAGACTTTCCTGTGCCAAATGACAAAGATGTTGAATATATTCATACTCGACTTCGATACAACAGATGAGGGTGTCCTGTTCTCGCATGGTATGACAGATGAGGGTGTCCTGTTCTCGCATGGTATGACAAGCAGCCAATGAATCTTGACAAGCTTCAATCAGAAGCTTGTGGAGCATCTCAGATTTGGAATTAGCTCCAGGGGGAAATTGTGTCCTCAAGGTGTTGGTCTGGTTTTGAAAGGCGGTATGTTGCTGTTCATCCACGGAATGTGCCTGTACCCAGAGAGAGGCATTTTCACTTTCAAGTTGACGAACACGGTGCTGTGACTCAGCAAGTGTGGTACGAAGTGCTGTCAGCTGTATGTTGGTACCATCGATACCACAGGATGGATCATTGAACATGTCCAGTAGAGGAGGGGAATTACAGGATGACAGGGTGGCAGAAGACATTGCTGGTCGATGCTGGAAGATGGGATGGGAAGGGAATGGTGCTAAGCAACATCAACAGAACAGGATTAAAAGCAGGAACTCACCCTTGAACCTGAACCCTCTTCAGTGCTAGCCCCTGGAAACCACCCATCAGCATGATATATGGCACCTGCTAACGAACTGTCCACTCGACTCGCATCACCCTTAGCCTGCCCGACCCTGTCCAATATCTCATCATTCTGGCTAATAAGCCCCTCCAAACAATCTCGTGCCTCTCTAATAGACAACTCTTGAGAAGCACCTGCAGCAGTAGAAGAAGAGTTACCTGGAATGACAGGAGTGGAAGTAGGCAGAAGAGAAGGATTACAAAGGACAAAAGAAGTGGAAGAATTGGGTTGAGACGAAGGAGGTTTGGAAGCCTCAGATTGCTCACCTCTCCCTGCCAGCAATTGGGAAGGAACGTCACCAAATCAAACTTGATGAGGAGTGGTCATTGGTTGAACAGGAGAGGGGGAAGGCTGAGGACTGGCTGAACCACCGCTACCAGCAGTAGGAAGAGGAACCAGCAGGATAACCAAGCTAGTGGGAGACCCAGGGAGAAAGAGCAGTAGTGCACCTGACAAACTGGAACCAGCAACTGGAAGGGGTGCTTCCACACTGGACATCGCTGGAGCAACATCTACGTCAGGGGATGGAGACACAATAATCCTATGCACCACCCCAGATTGAGGCCTACCCTGAACACCGCTAGGTCCTGCAACTGGTGCAGTAGGAGAAGCAGTGCTTGTACCTTGCTGAAACCCATCTCGAACACTGCTAGGTCCTGCCACCAGTGTTGTAGAAGAGGTGGCAGTACAACTCTGAGCAGCAAGAAGGGAACTCAAAGAAGTCGATACCTGCCAGGGAAGCATATTGAGGTGATTCACGCACAGCGGGTGTTTGGCAATGACAGGAAGTGGAGTGACCAGTGATATGGACCAGCAGTAAATATCGTCCATTCACTCGTTGATAGAAGAGTCAGAAAAGGGATTCCAATCACTCGAGTCGAAAAGACACTACTAAAACATCAGTACCAATGACCAACAAAGGACTATGAGACACTGCACATACGCAGAATTCACTCTGCAAAGTGTTACTAGACAATCCTGTTGCATGCATCGCTTTGAGATAGTGGAGAACATCGGTATGGAGACACCATTTCTTCATGGCCTTGCAGGGTTGACAGCAGGCTGTGGGGGAGCAATCCCATTGACATTTGTAGTCGTTTCTTGCGCACCAATGACAAGGGGGCTGTTTTCATCCAAAGTTGAAATGTGACTAGAAGAATTCCGTGAATAAAGACCGACTTACAAACAGTGTCCCAACTCTGTTGACCCAATCTGGGGTGACCAGGATTTGCATGTATTTGTTAAAAAATACTCCTAGAACCCCCTGAGAGTCATGAAGAATGTTACTGCCCTTATCACGACATTCCCCACTCTTATGCATAAATGCCGCCACTGCAGAAGACATATCCAGTGGAGGATGAGAGGCTCTGCAACTGGGAATTCGGATATGAAGAGTCTGAGAATTGTTCCAATTCACAACCACACCTGACCTGTCCTCCTGCAGGTGTTCACCTACCATTCGTCCTTTCCCCTTGATGTCCTTCTTAGCAAGCCTCTTCCCTCTACGACCCTGGGACTTAGACACTGCCCTACCCTTGCCTTTACCCTCACCCTTAGACACTTCAGCCTCCAGCTCAGACTCAAGCTCATCAATCTCTTCCTCCTGCTCCTCAATGCTAGGTTGTTCCTCTGCTGTGGCCATACACGCAGCTTTTCTTTTGCAATGACGTTCAGCATCCCAAGCTGTCGCTACAATGCGTTCTGATTGGTTACGAGTCTAACAATGAACACCACCACAAAAACTTACCTGGATTGCCTACAACTTCCACAATACTTCCAAGATCAGCTGGACTGTGGTTGGGAATGTCATGACCCTGCCAGTCAACATGGTGAATAACACAATAAGGATGGAAGTGGGTCGAATCAGCTGGAACGACTATGTACCAATCTCGAGTAGTGCTGTTCACCACTTCAATGACACTGCGCCAGTCAAACTCCAGGGTTGAAGATCGAACCAATGGATGAAGACGACCAGCTCCTGCAGGAAGTGGTTGATTCCGCTGTTCCCAAATTCGATATTCCACATCCAGCAGCCATTCGTAAAGGAAGTCAGTGGCGGGGGGGAAGGTGATTGGTATAGACTGCTTGATCTGCCAAGTCCACTGAAAAAAGTCATTCTCCACATGGTTGGAAGCACTTGTAAGACGTTCAGAATATGCTTGATCTGTCTCCCCACTGTACTGAGGCAAATGCTCCAGCTGGGCATAAAAATGGTTATGCAACACATCAAGGGCCTGGGTAGCTTCATGATGAGGGTAATGATGTGATGAACTCTTCTTGGAACACGATTTCTTGGTATGAGATGACATATTGGAGGAATATTGATAAAGGGGAACTGGTGGAAGTAATTGGAGCTGGCAGTAAAAGACTATGGATGGTCATTGTGGTCACTTGTCGAACAATCAATGTATTACACAATCTCCATCAACTTCAGATCACAGCCACACAGTTCCAGAACAAATTATGACATAGTGCTGCAATTTATGACATACTGATGCTGCAAAATGATGTATCAACAAACCAATACCTTCTTTCAACCAAAATACCACCTCAACACTAGAGTTAGAGCAACCTTCGTGGGCTCAGGTGTGTAAACCTCTGCGTTTCAGTTTACTCTGACGTCACCACATGACATCGCATGACCAGTATATAGATTGCTTCGGGGGCTTGTTGAGAGCACTTTTCTTTCTTACTCTTACTTTCATCTCATCTCTTACTTTGTTTATCCTATGTTGACTAGTCGATCTCGAACACTCTTGAATACATGACTCGTGCCTGTTTATTTCTGGTCTGACTTAGTGTGGACCCACGGTCCCTTTACACTTTTTTTTAAACACGTGTTTTTTGTGTCACTGCAAGTCAAGTGAGTCTCCATCTGGTTGAAACACCCGTAGAACTACTTAAAAGATATATGCCATGTAAATCACCCAAGGCAAGATGGTATAATCAAGTTATATCACGCATATACCCACTTTCCCCTGCCAAGAATTCCCCAAGTCCTTGTTCCATGTCCCCACTTTGCTTAATTATTTGAATTTTCCCCACACAATTTTGATTCCGTGTCCCCGTTCATTCTCGTCCACATGTCCCTGCTGATTATTCAGTCCTGTCCTTGTTCATCTCGTCATGCCTTTTGAGTTTTGTGAATAATGGTTGACCAGGAGCTTATACAGATGTTGCCCATCCTGCCGGTGCCCAAAACCTCTTCACATGGCCGTACGGGCATCAACAGGAGGATTCCTCCTACCACCACTTCTGATTCTGATAGTTTAGGCTCCGGCACGTTTCCTGCTCATATATCTGCAACACATCCCGCCACACAAGGCAATAATTCAAATCTTACCTCAAACAATTCACTTGTAACACATGGCCCTTTGTCGCCCACACAATCTGAGTCCCCGCAGCTAGTTCCTGCCCCTGTCTCTTCATCAAACTCCAACTTTCCTTCTCCTGCCAGTTCTCTGGGTCCGCCTCCTGAGCTTGTTTCTGTTTCAGACTCTTCCGCTTCTTCAGATTCATACTTGGACTCTTCTTCTGCTGATGAAATGGCTCTGGATAATAACGATGCGTCTGTCATTGATAACGGTCTCAATAAATTGCCTTCAGTCCCATATCGCATTTCTCATCTCTCTCTGGAAGACTTCAACTACGCTGTGAGCCTCACGCTTGACTATTGCATGCATAAGAACCTGTCTGTTGAGGCAGACAAGAAGTGTGCCTTCAGCTGCATCTTCGCTAATACAGGTTTGCACAAGTACTTTGAGAGCTCGAAGGAGACACTCATGTCTCTCGCGTGGTCAGATTCAGATGAAGCTTTCCTCGATGAAGTTCGGAAGGAGATTGTCAGGGTGGAATGGGCTCATGATCAGTCACAGGCCATGACTTGCCTCTCTCAAGTGAACGCCAAGGATGGTCTGTTCTGCAATTATTGGAATTCCCTTTCATCTATGAATACTTTGTTGAAGAACACACAGTACCATCGCAAGGATGAACAGCTGAAGATTATCGCACAGGCGGGGATTACAGACACCTTCTTGGATTATCTACACGAGAAAAACATTACACCTGATATGGCCACAAAGGTATGGGTGGAGCGTGCACTATACTATGATGAGGGTTTCAAGCGTTTCAATGCACTTCTGGGGCGTACACAGAAGGTGCCTTTAGGAGCTAGCTCAAAGCCTAATATACCCAGTCAGCCATCTGTCCCTGTGTCCTCGAACGCCAACTACTCGTCCGCTCCTCCTGCTTGTAATTCAAGTTGTTCTTCGTCTTCTTCTGTTGCTAGTGTCCATTCCATTCCGTTCATGACTGCTGCTGAGCATGAAGCTTATTGTCTTGCAGATGCATGTTTCAAGTGCTGCTTACTTTTGTGTGACTGCTCTCACTGGGAAGGTCCAGGCCATCCCAATTGTCTGGGTGCTCCCGTTCTTACAGTGCCATATTGCACGTTTATGAAGGAAGACATTGACCTCGCTAGGTCGATCTCTGCCAAGTCGCAGGGATTGACAGCCTGGACAGGTAAGCGACCTTATCCAGCTGTGACGTTGGATTCCCTGCTTTGCTGATGGTACAAACTGAACAGGGCCCCTGTGGTCGCCGTTGTTGCTACCCCTCTGGTCCAGGTCTTAGCTCCAGTAACCAATGTTGATTCGCTTTATGCTGATGAGGATGAGAGGTGAAGCCCTTCCCCTCCTGCTCCTGTGTGCTCTAAGGTGGTTGCAGCTATTTTTGGAAAGTCAGTCAAGCAGATCAGCTCAGGCATGGAAGTTTATGTGCAGCATGCACCTTCTCATGCTGTTTCCACTGCCTCACACCCAGCTTCGTCTCTTTCTGGGTCATATGCTTGTGCAGCAGCTGTGGCTGCTGTTGTCGATGACAAGAAGAATCAAGTTTCTAGAGGTGTTGATGTTGATGATGAGTATGCTAGCTGGTCTTTGGATGTGGAACAGGGTCCTCCAGATAGCCTGTCCCCAGTTACTTCTAAGCACGCTCATGTGGAGACTTCCTCTCCCCATGTCAGTAAGAAGAATAAGATCTCGGTGGTCCCTGATTCGGTGAGTGAACCCCCTCTACATGTTGATCATCTGTGGTGGGAGGCAGCCCTGACAGGGCCAGGATCTGATTTCCTGGTTAAGAGAGAGTTGTTGGTGGACAATGGCTCACATCTTGTACTTGTTAGGCATGATCTCGTGGAGGAGCTTGGTCTGAAGAAATACCCTTTGAAGAAGCCTGAAACTGTTTCCATTGCTCTGTCTGCATCACTGTCGCCTTCTGATACTGTTACTGTTACATTGAACAAATACATCAAATTGAAATTGCCTGATACTAGGGGACTATGGACCTCAAAGACTGTGTATGCTATAGTATCCGATTCCCTTTGTGCACCTATGATTCTTGGCATGCCTTTTCTTGTACATAACTCGCTGATAATTGATCCTGAATTGCATGCTGTGGTACATCGTTTGAGTGGGTTTGATTTGTTGAATCCAGAGGTTAATTACTATTCTAAGGAGTTGTTGCCTGGTGGCGCTCCAGCTCCTAAACTAGCACCTTGTGTTGAGTGTGTGCAAAAGCTAGCGAGGGAGAGAAGTGAATGCGAGGAGTGCCGCAGACTCCATTTTCATATTAAAGAAACTCATGTGGACATGCTTACTGAGCTGAAGGCAGTGTCTAGGATTCATGAAGAGGTTGGGTTATGTAAATTGGAGCCAGTTAACTGTATTTCGGTGGTAGCAGCTGTCTGGGAACATCTCAAGGAGATAGCGGAATGTGAAGAGTTGATATTGCATTCCAAGAAACTTAAGAAGGCTTACAAGGAAGTTTTTGAACCTATACCACATGTGAACAAGTTGCCATCTGATGTTACATGCAAGCTGCATCTGAAGGATATGTACAAAACGATACAGACTTGTAATTATGCATTGCCACGGAAGTATAGGGACGCATGGGCAACCCTGATTCAGAGACATCTGGAAGCTGGGAGGATTCACCCTTCCTCGTCACCATATTCTTCCCCTGCCTTCTTGATTTCTAAGGCAGATCCTGATGCGCTTCCTCGATGGGTGAATGATTTTCGTCAGCTTAACGCTAACACGGTGCCGGATAGGTATCCATTGCCTAGGATTGATGATATCTTGGCAGACTGTGCCAAAGGGAGTCTGTGGGGCAAGATGGATATGACAGACTCATTCTTCCAGACAAAACTGGATGAAGAGTCTATACCTTTCTTTGCTGTGACATCAGGAAAAACACTCTAGCTAGAAAGGCATCTTAGGTTTCCAGGGTCAACAAATATCTCCCAGGTCTCACAGGTCTCCCAGGTTTCCAAAATTAAAGTCTGATTTTATGCTTGTTCCCTGGTAACCCTGGAGACCTGAGGTAACCTGGAGTGACCTGGAGTGACCTGAGATGACCTGAGGTGACCTGGGACAACCTGGAGTAACCTCAAGTTTGCCCAGACTACTAAGCCAAAAAGGTATTCTCACAGACAATCATTTCTCATCTCAGATACTCATTTTTCACATGATTACAAACTAGTAGTGATTGAATTAGCAGTCTTATACAATGGTGAAGTCTGTACCAAACTAATTAGTAAATGCAACCAGTGGGAATTGAACCAGTGACCTTATGACTTACTTTCAAATCTATATTCATTGTCCAACAGCTGCACAAATCCAACTGAGCTAAAAGGGCATCAAAATATATTCATAACTCTGTCATAACTACACAATTCTAATCAACTCTATTCAAAACTCCGTCACAACTATACAAATGAATTCAAACCTATACAAATCTATAGAAACCTACTCAATTCCCAGTGATCTGATTAGATTGTTGTATACAATGTATACATTTCCAATACAAACCCTTATATTCTGAGTCTAATGGACGACTTTTTTATGATTACATAAGCAGCTCAATCTAATGAACTGTTGATTTCTCTATGTTCTGATTAGATTCTTGTATACATTGTATACATTTTCAATACAAAC
>RCHF01000658.1:0-29595 GCA_003987895.1 Neonothopanus nambi
GATCACGGATCTCGTCTCTAGGAGGGTTCGTCTCCGGCAATTCAACTCTAAATATCTATCCCCATTGGTAATAAGGTCCCTAGGCGTCGGCAAACTGAGGACTTCGCGTCTACGGACGTCCTAGCAGTGTCCACATAGCCCTAGGACACATGTTTGGTCCGTCAGCTCAGAGGGCAGGGTGTTTGGTGGGTGTACAAGTGTTCCTACGTCCCGTGAGTTACAAAAGACATCTCTAGGAGGCTCTAGACGAAGGGCACAATGCCAGGAAAGGTGGATCTGACCAAACCAAGTGCGCTAGAGGTTGGTAGTTACATCATCTGAGCCCTAGGACCATATCAGCTACAATAACTTGATGCTAGAACATGCACCGTAGTCATTCCACTGTCAATCCAGCTTCTAGGAGTGTCTAGTGTTTTAGTTAGCCATGTGGGAGCATGCTAACCCTTATTTCCCATATTATAGGTCTCAAATCATGCAAAAATGATCCCTAGGAGCCTGTACGCGTTTTCAGCGTATTACCGTGATTACAGGCCCCTCTTCACTGACATCTCCAGTACCGGACTACTTGTCTGAGGCTGAATCCTTAGCTTTGACTATACCTAAGACCTTACAGGCACGTCCAATTATTATACTGGCGCGATACACATATCTCATCTCCACATTTCAGGCATGTAGCAGTAACAAGAAAGCATTCAAACAACTGGGAGAACATTCGCGCAGTCTTGTCGATACCATTATCTCGATGTGCCGTGATTTCACAAAGGACGGTGGAGAAATATCATCGCAACTTCAGACGAACCTTGGAAAATTGTGCAGGTAGGCTTCTGGCTCTCACCTGTATCTGTGCATGTTTCCTCAGTGTGTTTTCCAATTTCCATCTCTTCGGCATACAGCACACTACGCGAATTTGCATCAGGAAATCGGTCCTCAGATAATGTTTCGTAAGTTATCAGTAATTTGTCAGTAACACCAATAAGCGAAGTAATGTCCATCAAAGTACTCTCTAGCGATCAAACATCTTCAAACATCCGCTAATTATTGTACTCATACTCGATATTCTCACAGCCAATAATAAAATTAAATGGGGCAGGCGTCAGGTGCAGAGGACGCTAAAAGCAGCGGGCCGGGAGTGATAGACAGTAGCGCCAGTGCAAGAAAGTAGGCGGACAGGGCAGGCAATGTTATGTAATGGGGAGTAGTACTAATTTAAGTCGCAACAAAAGATAATTAATAAATAAGTATACACCCTCGTGACCAGGGCTTAGCTCAGCACAGCCCAGTGCCCAGCAACCCGTTGAAGTTGGTCGGTATACACATACTACACACACTAGGTCATGACGGACCCTCTCACAGCCTAGTATGACCACACTGGGTACTCCTCAAGCTGGCATCACCTGGCATCAGGCTGGTATCGGTGTACCACCTTGACGTCTGTTTCGACCTCAGTGTTGATATACTGCCTTCACCGTGCACGTACGTACTGCTCATCCGGTATACACACACACTCATCCATCCCAGTATCCTCACACTCCCTTCCTWGTCCCTCACTTGCCTGGTATGCCCACACTTGGTTGTCCGGGCGGTCTCTGCCTGGTACTCACGTACTGTGTCTTTATCTTCCTGTGCTCCTGGTATGCCTGCACTCAGTTCAAGCCCTCACTCGCCTGATATACCCATCCCAGTATCCTCACACTCCCTTCCTTGTCCCTCACTTGCCTGGTATGCCCACACTCGGTTGTCCGGGCGGTCTCTGCCTGGTACTCACGTACTGTGTCTTTGTCTTCCTGAGCTCCTGGTATACCCGCACTCGGTTCAAGCCCTCACTCGCCTGATATGTCCCATCCCAGTATCCTCACACTCCCTTCTTTGTCCCTCACTCACCTAGTATGCTCGCACTCGGTTGTCCTCTCGATCTCCACCTGGTATTCACGTACCGTGTCTTTGCCTACATCTGCTCCTGGTATGCCTGTACTACGTTTCTGCCTTCCTCTCCTCCTAGTATACCTGTACTCGGCTGTCCAGGCGATCTGAACATGGTACCCACGTACTACGTTTCTGCCTTCCTCTGCTCCTGGTATACCTGCACTTGGTTCATGAAGCTGGTTCTGCCCAGTACACACACACTCGGTCGACGAACCTCCATGTACCCTTTTGTTTCTCACTCACTGGGTATACCCAAACTCGGTTGTTCGGGTGAACCCTACCTGGTGCCCATGTACTACGTTTCTGCCTTCCTCTCCTCCTAGTATACCTGTACTCGGCTGTCCGGGCGATCTGAACATGGTGTCCACGTACTGCCTTCCTCTGCTCCTGGTATAACTGTACTCGGTTGGCCAGGCGATCTGAGCCTGGTACCCACGTACTACGTTTTTGCCTTCCCCTGGACCTGGTATACCTGTACTTGGGCGTATTTCTCCCCAGTACTCACACACTTGGTCGTCAAAGCTTCATACCAGGATCCACATACTCTCTTCTTTGTCTCACTCACCTGGTACCTAAATCATACACTTGCTTGTTGACGGTGTGTGTCCCTGGCATGGGTACTTTTATGCATATAAAATTAATCAACTTGACAAACAGGGACTTTTCACAGATTTCTACACAAGTGCTTGACAGGCCACCAGCGCCTCCTCAACATCACCCTCAATCACTCCGCGTCGTATCGTCCTCACTTCCACCCCTCGCACATCTGTCAAAAACGCATCCAGCCGCCCAGTCTTATTTTTAACTAAATATACAGTCACCACTCCCACTGACCCTTCTACACACTCCTTCTCGCGCAGCAGTGCCTCCCGCTCTCCAGGGACCATTCTAAGGTCATACAAGGAGCCACTGTTAGGAACGTAGGCGAAGTCCCCATGGTGCAGAGTCCCGTCCGCTGCCGCCGTTGATTTTTCTTGAATCTCGATCGCCCACCCCAATCTCCTAGACAATGGTTTCCAATTCGCCTTGAACTGCTCGTCGGAAAGACCTTTGCACGCCACGTCGAGGAATTGCATTCCCTCCACTGTCGCACCAAAAATTTGCACTCTGTAATGGATGATGAAAGCCTTCACGCCGTCAATCAAGTGCAGCTGGTGCCTAACTTCTGGCGGCGCATTCTCAGGTGCCATTGGCTGCTTACAGTGCTGACGATGTTGCGGCCAGTCTGCTATCTGGCAGTCTTTGCTCTATCAACGAGCATTTTAGCAACATCAAGATGTCGACAGCTGCACGACTTACACAGTAGGTGCGCAATTTGCAACGCGAACAGTGGCTGGGATGCTCAGGCTGTCTATGGCAATACTGGCAAAGCTAGTACATCGTATTTCAAAGAATGTTTCTGTTAAAGCTGCGAACGAACTCACCCCACCCTGGAAACTCACCCCCTGTAAACCCACTGCTACTGGAGCACTCAAGTTACTCATGTTGATGTCTGCACTTGCCGTGGTAGTGAGGATTCAAATATTCAAATCGTGCGACATATTGATCACATCGATCGAAAGACTCATCACACGCAGGTCTCACACTTGGTCCGTCTGCTCGCCTGGTATTGGGATACTGCCTTTTTTTTTCATAAAGGACGACGCAAAGAGCAACAGGCTACAAGTCTGGACATTCTATTGCAACGGTTTACAATGCCCACCTATGAGTACTCCTGTCTCGCCTTTCTGTCCTCCTCCGGCTGCAAGGTGTTCCTATAAATGCCGTGGTAGTGGAAGAATAGTTCTAAGTGTTTCCTTGGCCACCCACGCTCGTCCAAGTCGTAGTCTACAAATGAACACTGGCGTGCTGGATCTGTCCCCTCGTACAACGTGCCCTCGTCTTCCAACCATGTCAACACTTTCCAGGCTTCTGTGATATCACCCGGGCCCTCCGCCTGGTCCGCCGGCAGATAAGGGAGTGAGCTCAGATGCTTCCAATGTGTGAGCATTGTCCTAACGAATTTGATACAGACCCAATAAGGGCTCAAGGTCACGAATCCTCTCTGTGGCAATATGGTGTGCTGAGCGGATGTTTCTGGTGGATAGGCGAACGGGTCCTCGTTCCAATGCTCCCCCACCACATTGACTCTTTCGAGTGCATTGTCCATAAAATGGCAGCGAATTCTCGCTCCACCGACGGACACTACCCAACGCATTCTATCCTAAAACATTTGTTCAGTCTGCACTTCTTTTTACATTCCATAAGCAACAAAACCCGCACCCACAAAAAGCGAAGGCGCTCGATGCTCTTCTTTCCGTCCTCTATCTCTCCTCTCACCAACATCTCTTCCAAGCGCCCTGCCTGCAAGTCGAAGACATGAATAATAGCATGTGCGTTTTCTTGGTACGATGGCATGTTTTCCAGAACCAATGAGAGCCTCGTGAGAGAGTATCTCACCGCACACGTCTGCGCATTCATTTCACACTCTCTAGTATCGATATCTCCTGTATCTTTACCCCATATCTTTGTATGATCATTGAATCTTAGCAATATGGAGCACCCGGAATGCATTATAATTGTCACATTTTATTCTCATTTTCCAACCATATGCCAGCCTGATTCCAGCTACTAATAGTAAGTCTCGCAACTTGGCCTTTGCTTACTAAGAAAATAAACACGTGATATTTATGGATATTTACCCTTGTTGACCACACGACTTGGTATACTCGCACTCTTCAACATTGTATTGGCCTGGTATACCTACACTCGTTTATCACATTCTTTCTCTGTATAAAGCCTCTAGGAATTGCACATTCCGCGCTACCTCACGCTTCGGTATAGCCAGTCTTGGCTAGTATGTTAGGTCCGCTCGCCTAAATACTCGAGTTCAAGGTTCAAGAGGCCACTTCCAATGAAACTCGAATGCCTCAGAATCACGCACCCTCAAAGCCCCTATTAGTATCATCAGCTGTGAGTAGACCTTCTCATCATTTTTGTAATTTTACTCATTACTCTCCTGTTTTAGAATCATTGTGTGTTCCATTGTATACCCATCTATGCTCTACGGTACACTACTTCCCCAGACACCTAATATTCAGAATTCGCTGTCGATTCCAAATAGACACAAATACCTTTGTATACAAGATTGCCCTGTTCTGTCGCATGTAACTCACGGACTTCCGGATCCGTCCAATTCCACTATTACCACACTCTGCAGCACTGGAGTTCACCCTCGACAGACCAGCGTCCACCTTTGTATAGTTCGACAGAAATGCCGCGGAAGAACACCTGGTATGTCCTTTCGCGTGGAATCCGTCAATCAAGAACTGAGTATTTGCGAAGAACGCCGGTTCTCTGGTCATGCAGTACGGTCCTAGCGCACAGGCGAAATCATAAATAACACGTCTAGGAGCTTCAGGCCAGCGTGTTATCATTGCGGAGAAAACATCATTTCTTCCCTCGCCTTTTGGTATGCAGTGGAACCCATAGCATATGCTGTGGATACACCACGCACACATGATTCCTCCTGTCAAGCGGCATTCCCCGTACGTTGAATAATATTTTGAACACTTTCCACCCCTTCCTGTTTCCTTCTCTGGATCGCCGTCGCCACTTAGTCCTGGATAGTTTGGCCGTACTCGAATCTGTGGAAGCCCGTAGCAGCAGCCGGTCTGTGACTCCCACGTCAGCCTCAATAGTACAATCTCACTTTTGGCTCCTTACCGACTTCCAGTTGTCACACTCGCCGTTCGCACTCAGCTCAAGCGGGACTTGTTGCTCTACCTTTAATTCCTCCCACACCTGGTCAGCCCTGTTCACCATCCATTTGCACATAGCCAGCAGCTCTGCAGGACATTGTCCATTCTTTCTTATTTCCTCCTCAACCACTACCATGAGGGCCAGAATCTCTATCAGCGTGGATGCATTAGTTCGCGTGGGAGTGTCTATGAATTGTCTCAGGTTCATCAGTCCTCGTCCGTTCACCATTTGCATTGTGTACTCTTCTGCGCATAACTGTGGTCAAGACCATTAGTACTTTGAGTAGCCTGTCTACAATCCCGAACTCACTTGCTCAAACAAAATCCTATAATTGCGCTCCAGCTGCGTCTCGGCATACAATGATGGTCGTTGCTTTTCGCTAGGCCTGAATACCTTGCGAAAAAGCTCAGCCACAGCCTCTCCTGCAAGCCCTCTCAAGCCAGCTACGATTTCAGGATACTCCTCCCAATGCCGTATTTCCTCCAATAACTGCTTGGATCGCTCTGCACCCACATCATCCAGCTCAGAGTCGGACTGGACTTTCATTTTTCGTTGCTGTCTACGTCCATTGTATCTCAGCCACCCCACTACCCGTCGTCGAATACGACACTCTTTTCGTGTTTCTGGAATCCACTGCGGTTTTCTAGGATATCTTTGGGGACGCACGGGCGATTCATCGTCCACCCACGTTGGAGGCCGCAAACAGTCTCTCAGGTGCTTCTTTCCAAAGGCTAGAGTTACACCGTCCCAGATGACATTTTCCGGCCTATCTCCACATGTCAGACATACCATATCTTGCTCCAGCTCCTGCAAATTGACATATGCGAACCAGACCGAGCGAAACAGGTCCTCTCCCACGAAAGAGGCTCCACGACCTTCATACAGTCGGTTCATTGATTGGACAAATGCGACAAAGGGTGTTTCAGCCGTTGTATACCGGCTTGTATAGTTGTCCAGCAACTCATGTGTGAACAACACAGAGTTATTGTAGTTGAACAAGCCAAGGTCCCTGGGATCAGGACCTATATAGCGATGTTTGTGTGTCGCACACTCTGGGCATTTCTGCAGCTCTATCCACCTGGTAAGCTTCCCCATCATAGTATACACTGTACACTCCTTGACCAATTTTTCAGCATCTTTATTGTAGAATGATCGAGTCCCTCCGCATGGGCAGGACCCGCTCTCTCGCAGCTCAATCAGTTCTGGGATTTCTGCTAATGGGCTCGGTCGCTGATATAGCACCTTGTCAGTGGGCAGGGATGCCCATATCGGCGCCATTGTAGGAAGATATGACACTGCGCTCTCCGAAGTCTCGCCTCCAGCAACATTTTCTGCTATGCCCTATCATCAGTTGTCGAATGAGCTCTAACCGGGGGGAGCCACCTACCGCTATACATATCATCATTATCTTCTTCCTCCTGGCCGTTGTTCCAGTATTCAATTCCAGTCACTTTCCCAAAGTACTTCTGGGCTGCAGATATATGCATGCACCCCCCTCCATGATCTTTCGTACATTTCCACCATCCCTCCCCGTCGTCCAAACCTTCGTAGGTCATGATGGCTCGGTCGCTTAGCCCCGAGTCCACGCCTCTGACAGAGAAATGATTGCACCACCGTTCTTCTTCCAATCCCACCATTTCCCTCCAAAACATTACTACCTTTCCGTCTGGCCAATGTTAGTATATCTCCACGTTGTGACAAAGTAGCTCACCTTGAAACCAAAGACTCTCTCTGTTTCGGAACCTCTCTTCCCGAAATTCTTCATAGAAGCGGCAATGGACACAGTCATCCTCTCCTCTAGGGCACAAGCATGTCAACTTCATCACATCTCCCACCGGCCTCGCCTCAAAATGATGCTACTGATTCTGTTTAGATTTTTTCAGTTTTACATATCAGCAATAGTGCCTAATCATACCAAAGCTTCCTGTTTTCCTCCATTCCATCCTTGAACTACGTAGCCGTAGCTTGTAATCTGGATAAACGCAATACATCCTGCGTCGACAAGCCTTTTATACACCTCAAACTCTATATCATCTTCCTCTTCACCATCGTTGTCTCTGCTGGCCCCTCCGGGCACCTCTGCATCACCCATGGCAGGCTCGGACATCCACTCACCCACCATTGCACCCTCCTCAAAGTCGTTTCCTGCTGGAAGCACTTGTGCCGTACAATCGACAACATTGGGCTCGCCGACGCCCACGTCCATACTGTCCTCATTTGGCTTCGGTCCTCCATCCCTCGGTTTGCTGGTTTTAACACGCTTGCGCCGAGACAGTGTACCTCTGCCTTCCCGTCTCCTCTGTATCTGTGTTCTCTTCGTTGGGCTGACGATCCAACTTTCTTCGTTGGCGACATGTCCAGGGTATTTCAAGGCTGCCTGATCGGGGGATTCTGGCAGCACAGTCTGCGAGAGTTTGAAAGGATGTAAGCTTTCAGGTTCTTCAGTGTCATTGGCGCCAGGATACAACATTAGTGCTGACTAAGCAGCTGTTTTGCATATATAAGATATCTCTGCTGTATTCTCGCAGCGCTTTCAAATGGCTCAAAGCCCCTCAACACCTAGGAAGTCCCCTCGTAAAGGCACTTCTCAGCCCCCTTGCCAAGTACAAGCTTCTCCAGCATCCAAACGTCCGCGTGCGGCGTGACACTGTAAGGACTGTCCGGGACGCCCCCTGCAAAAGGAGTGTCCTACCCATAGTGCACGGGCTCGTCACGAGGCACGGAAGAACGCTAAGGTTGCCATCCTTATGCTGTCTCGATGTTTTTACTCAGCCTCTTGCACATCCAGGCCTCTAATGCCCCTCCTGCTACCTATGTTGATGCTGAAACACCTGCTTCAGCGTTACATGGCATCCAGGCCCCTAATGCCCCTCCTGCCACCCATATTGATGCTGAAACACCTGCCACAGCGTTACACGACAACGTGAGTCGTTGTCTACTATCTTAGTCTCATTTTTTAATCCTTATTTCTAGCAATCTCCTTTTCCTATCGACCCTCAACTGCTCACCGGCACCCCTTCACAGATCTCTGAAGTGCCTAGCATTTCAGTCTCACTTGAGTCTGAAAGCGGAGAGGTATCCGATCCAGTCACAGGCGGCGGCGCGTCTCCTCAACTGCTCACGCCTTCACAGATATCTGAAGTGCCTAGCATTTCAGTGTCACCCGAGTCTGAAATACTCGATCCAGTCATAGGCAGTCGCGCGCCTCCTCTTGACGGCACCCGCAATGTCGATAGCACGTCATCCGAAGCCCCCTCACCCGACCTCTTATCGAGCACCGGTCAGCCGTCGGATCTCACGAGTTCAGCTGGAGGTGAAACACCGTCATCAAGTCCCCCTGCAACACCATCTCCTCAGCTCGGCACTGATCCAGCGTTATCAAGCCTCCCTTCAACGCCGTCTCGATCACACTGCCCTTCCCGTCGTCTTTGCACATCCAGACGCAACAAGTCGGTGTATGTGGATGGTGTTCGCAAGCGCCTGACCCGTGCTAACCCTTTCTATGGCACTGTAGAGGGCGCTTTCCAAGGTAGTGAAAAATATGGTAAATGAGCATTTCACCTCTCTTCTCTATATTTGACGCATTGAGATACCGTTGTTGCAGAGGTGGTTTGTACACAACCACGCAAGCAGCCCATTGAGGATGCCACTCTGCACGGGAAAATTTATCGAGAGGATATACACAAGATCATAAGTCGCGTACGTTGTCACTTTCTCATAGCACACCCCTTCCCCGGCTCATGAATCTCTTAAATCTTTGCAGTGTGAACAATTGGCGGACGAAACCGGATGCTGGCTCTACTTCTCAGCACAGCTTCCTACAGCTGCGACAGAATTCCTCCACTATGCATCGAGTCATCTCAAAAGAGAGGCGCCCAACGCAGTTGATCAAATGCATACTCTTTCCCATCAGACGTACCGAGCACTCGTCACCGTGCGTCGCAAGGATGTCACACAAGCGGAGATGCAAATTGCACAAGCACGTGTGGAACTTGAAAAATCCAAGGTAGCTGAGGCTGCGGCCCTCGATCAGGTCGCCTCACTCAACGTCATCGTAGCCGGACTGCGTGCACAACTTGGCCTCCCACCTAATGACAGCCCAACCGACGCGGCGTCTCAATAATCTATCGTTGATACAGTACATCCTTTCTTGAAGCTGCCCAGGCACGGGAGGAGGTTGAAGAGGCACGGCAGCCGAGACCGCAGACCATAGTAATGCTCAAGCTCAAGTTGCGCGTGCGCTCGTCGGCCAAGGATTAGATCTAGGTACAATTTTTGACATTGTTTGTAACATCGCAAATAATATACAAATATACAATTTCGATATTCATATGATGTCTCACATGGTTCGTTATCAACAGTCCGCTTCACACTTCAACAGTCCTGCAAGTGGGCGACCGTGGAGCATGAGGTAACTTCCCATTCCACCTTTGAATGTCAAATGCTAAATAGCATGTCATTGATGAGTTATATCCACACAATAACCTAAACCTTGGCCAATGTCTGAGCTATCGGTGAGAACTAGTAGATTTGATTCCAGCACAATGAAGGGTTGAAAGCCTTTCAGCTGAGGACAAGGCTCGCGGCCATGAGGGTAAACTCATGCCTGCAGAAATACATGACAAACAACGGTCCTTTGATGGAGGATGAAAAGAAGTTGATGACAAGCTACAACAAGACCAATCGGCAGCAGTGAGACGAAATCCAACAATGCTATCAGATAGAAAGAGAAAGGATTACAGAGAGCACGCTCAATAAGTTCAAAGGACACTCACTGCTCTGGGTGTCTAGCATTAGGATAATGAGAAGAAGGCGTTGGAATGCTACTTTTTCGTTCTTTCCTGTGTGTTGCCAAAACGCGGGTGAATCGTTGTCTGTACTCAAACTTCGAAATTTCGAAGCTTACTTCTGAGCCGACCTTCGTCGCATGCGTTCTCGGGCGCTTTGACGAGTACGTTCAAGATTGCTGCATATATTGGTTAAAATACGGCATACTAAGATCAAGTCTGATATCATACCATCTGCGATACCTTGCTGAGGCCAAATTATTGGCTTTTCGCCTTTCTTCTGCGGTCCTAGTCATGGTCGTGGTAAAATTGAAGTGGGTGGGCACTGCACGTGTGTAGCCATCTCTGTCGACTACGGTATTCAAGCGCTCAGTGATAAGCGCCTATGCTAGCTTAAATGACCCGTCTGATTATATGCCTCACCATTGAGTATGAGCCCAGTGGAGGCTTTCAGTATCTTGGTGTTGTTTTTTTTCATATTCACTTAGATCGTATGTAAAATCAAGTGAGTTGATGTCGTTTCATGCTCACCTGAAAACGTCAGACTCGAAAACGTCAGACTCGAAAACATCAGACTCGAAAACGTCAGACTCGAAAACGTCAGACTCGAAAACGTCAGACTCGAAAACGTCAGACTCGAAAACGTCAGACTCGAAAACGTCAGACTCGAAAACGTCAGACGCGAAAACGTCAGACTCGAAAACGTCAGAGAGCATTCACACTCGTACAGTTTCACATAGTTTCACAGTCAAACTCACCTCCAATACGTGAGCTCATGTTCTAGAACACTGTACAGTCTCAATAAGTATATTCCTTAACTAGGAGAATGATATGGGTTCACGAACTTGAGTTGCAGTGGTACCGGTAGTGAGACTGACTTGTGAGTAACCGAGGACGTGAAACCGTAAGACTGAGACCTTCAGACTCAGTCTCGAGCGAGCCTCGTTCCATTAGACATACTGGTATTTTTCCTATACTATCATACAGTGCTAACTTCAGGCTAACTTACCGAGTGGATGGTCTCCAAAGCTTGTACTACTTGTTCTACTCAAAAGGTAAGACTGCCTTTTGAAAAAGTCAGACTGCCTTAATAGTCAGACTGAGTTCTTTAGGTGCGCGCTACTAACTCTCATGCCTCGACCACGAAAATATCATACCCTTGAGGAACTCAAACAGGCCAATTGTCTCAAAAGTGCCTGACATTATCAAAAGTATTCATTGCCTTCTTCTAGTCTATACCCAGTATATCTTACTTTCATCGCAGACACAAGGGAGAGATTCATCGGAAATGGCGCTCGAAATCATCCGCTTCCAGCAATCTCACCAAACACACACCAGACAACTCTTCACCATCGCCGTCACCATCCCGCCAGTCTCCCGCTCCTGTTGGTGGTACCAAACGCATGCTAGCCACCTCTTTGACCTCACTGTCAGCTCCCCGCCAAACACCTGCTTCTGACGATGACACGAGACAGGTGTTACATGACCCTTTGCCCTTGCCAACAGCTCCCCGCAAGTCGCCTGCTCCTATTGATGATACCAAAGACGCGTTACACATCCCTGCTCCTGAGGACGCCAAAGACGCGTTACACATCGCTGCTCCTGAGGACGACACACTGGCTCTTAATGATGATACTGGAGACGCGTCACAGCCCTCACTTGGCCGGCCTGTAGCAGCAGGGAGGCTTGTGTCTTATTCAGACATGAGCCCAGAGAGGCAACGTCGTTACATGGAAGAACAGACGAAGCGCATGAAAGAGTACGTTCTTCGTTCTCTTCAGGTTTTCGCATTGAGATCTCAATTCGGTTTGTATGCAAAGTGCTCAGAAATGGGAATACAAGGCATACCAAGTTGAACAGATGCTGTCCAGACTCTGTCAATCCTATGAGACACACAATGCTTATCTCGAAGTTCTGTATCTCCGCTTTGCTGTCGAAGGGCACCAGAATATTCTCGACAAGTCGTTAGGTATATGCCGGTGGTTCAAGAAGGACTTAAAGACGTGCAAAAGAGAGCTGGCGAAACTTGGGTATTTACACGCATCTCTACGCGTACAACAGCTTGTGGATCGAGTGAAGATGGTTTCACAAGATGTGGACGAAATGCGTTTAATTGCTAGTAGCGGCATGGACGAGCTGGTATCTCATTACGAGAAGGGCGAGCTAGGCTTTCAAAACCGGGAATGATTGCCAAGTATTGTTTCGGATATGTACCATTTCTAGAATAGTCTAAAATACATCAATCAGTTCAATATACCTTTGCAGTGAAGCAGGAGAGAACTCATGCCAGGCAACACCAAAATGGGGATGGCATAGGCTTGGGACATGTGGACCCAGTGAAATTGGTTATTGGCAGCTGCGTGGAAACCTGTGGAAACCCATGAAAAAAACCGGAGCGATTCAACTTCGGATGCCGGGTGGTGAAGTGTTCGGATGGCGAAGACGAATGAGGACCCTTGGAATGTAGGGAAAAAAATTAGGAGAGAACCGACATCAGGCAACATCAAAATGGGGATCGCGTTGGCCTGTGGATCCAATGAAAATGGTTATTGGCAGCTGCGTTGAAAAACGTGAAAAAATCCTAAGGAAATATTCGACTTCGGACGCCGAACGCAAAGATAGATGACAACCCAATATTATTAGCGACTGCGTTGGAATCTGTTGGAATATACTAGGGGAAAAAAGAACAGCGGACGCCGATAGTGTCATAGTGAAACGTTTCGGATGGCGAAGATGGGGATGAAATAGGAGCGAATTTGAGATATTGGAGGATATTAGATGGGCCTGCAAGCGGACCACATGGAAGGTGCAGTGATCTGTGATATAGTTATCGCACCCTGGCCTGGAGATGAGCGTGAAAATCTAAATTCCGGAATCGGATGGTCGAGATGGCGAAACGTTCAGCTTGCGAAGTGACCAATGGGACGAAGGGATATCTAGACGACGTTCCTGTGTAAAAAGATACAGTATCTTCACACTATCTTCAAACTATTCGGACCATGGCTCCTGTTACTCGTAGTGCTGAGTGACAATCCTCGAAAACACAGCCAATACCCCAACAATCAGCGAAGACAGAGTCAAGAACCCTGAAACAGATAGCGGATGGTGGGACCATATATTCCTGCTGCATGACAAGCACTGACATAGTATTGCAGAGGCACAACACGCCAGAGATGAGATGAACAAGCTTCTGGCCGTCAAGAGAAGGGACGAACGTGAGCTGGAGCTCCTCCACGCGCGTCAACGTAGTTGGCCTGCGAAGCATCCTAAACGCGTCAAGTTGGAGGGAGAAGCACGAAGCTTGTCTTTGGCCTTACAGCGAGCTGAAAAGGAGGAACGCAAACTTGATGGGGTTATCAAGAGGCTGGAGAAAGAGCAGAGTAAGCCATATTATACGTTCTGACTTGTGTGTTGAGTTGAAATCGGACTGTTACTAAGTGCGCGCGGAAGGATTGGATTTGGTCCCAGGTGGGTATGACTTGTGATTGTCTGGTGCTTTGGCTTATGAGTATGTAGGCGAGGGTGTGGATCTGGAGCCGTGGGATCTGGATTCGTTGACTCCGCTGAATAGCGGTGACGAAGGTGGGTATGGTTTGTGATTGTCTGGTGCTTTGGCTTACGAGTATGTAGGTGAAGGTGTGGATCTGGATCTGTTGACTCCGCTGGGCAGTGATAGCGAGGGTGGGTATGGTTTGTGAATTTTCGGAGTGTTTCGGCTGAAAAATTTGCAGGAGACGCTGTGAGCAACAGTGAAGTGGGCACTGGAGCAAAAAGAGGGATTGTCGACAGCCTTGAAAGTGGTAGGCAGGCTAAGAAAGCCAGGCAGAGCGGAGGTGTCACCTCTTCCACCGACACTCCCGCCACCGACACTCCCGCCACCGACACTCCTGCTACCGACACTCCCACCACCGACACTCCAGTTGTTGACGTCCCGGTCATCGATGCTCCAGTCGTTGACCCTCCCACCACCGAAACTCCAGTCATAGACCCTCACACCACTGACACCCCAGTGGTCGACGCTCCAGTTGTCGACACTCCAGTCGCYGACCCTCCCACCACTGACACCCCAGTGGTCAACGCTMCAGTTGTCGACACTCCAGTTGTCGACRCTCCAGTTGTCGACRCTCCAGTTGTCGACACTCCAGTTGTCGACGTTCCAGTTGTCGACACCCCAGTGATTGACGTTGACGCTGCCTCACCCGACAACTCTATTACCAATACCGATACAAAGTCTGCAACTGGCAAGTTGACGGGCTCAAAGCGAAGCCGTTCAAAGTCTGTGGCTGTTACATCGAAGGAGTCCACAATTGGCAAGAAACCAAGGCCGAAAAAGTCGCGAACTAAGAAATCACCTCCAGCAGAGTCTGTGACCTCAACGGTTGAGGGGGACTCTGCAAAGGCTGAAAGGAAATCTCTGGAGGTTGAGGAGGAGTCCGTAACTCAAAGCGAGGCCATCAATTGCCAGAAAGACTACCAAGTTTGTGTTAAATCGGGCTCTGGGTTTTCTGAATGTGAGTTTTCTCTGATTTACACACTTTTATTCACATGCTTACTGCTGAGGACACCTGTGTTAGGGAATGAGGAGTATGAGCAGACAATGGAGTGTGGGTGTGAACGCCCTTGATCATTTTCCTAGCTGATACAGTCACATATAGATAAAGCAAAGAAAGCTATTGCCAAGTTTCTGGCGAATCCTGGGAACTGGAGGGAGCAAAAGATCGACGACCAGATTCGAAATTGGGTCCGAAACGATGCACGTCGTTGTCCAGCTGCAGCCACTACCTGCCGCGAACTGGCAATCCATATGCTCACCACCCAGCAACGGCTGTTTAAATGTGAATTCCATCACTACGCCGACAAGGGTAGCGCACTGAATGACTTGGATGTGGACCCAAAGAAGGCGGGCCATCATTTGACCGGAGTTCCCTACAAAGGTATGTCAGCAGGGAAGGCAAAGCTAGAGGTAGCCGAGAAGGCCAAACGTACTGGAGGCGTCCGATTGGAATCCACAGAGGGGCCGGGTGATAATGATGAGGAGCCTCACTCAGTAGGACGTGTAGCCCACTGCGGGTGTCTGACGGACGAAGCACTCATGGGCTGGTTCGATTGGAAGACCGGATATCATTACTCGGAGAGCAAGAAGATGAGTGAAGGGTGGACAAGCACTCGGGTTAAACCGCTTGCGAGAAACATTAACAACAACAACATGCGCCGTTGGGCATTCTTGGATATCGACGATTTGTACAGGTTCCATCTTCAGAGGGCGGAGGATGGGAGCTTGTCCTACATGGAATTGCCTGAGGAGGCGAGGCTCGACCGACAGCAAGCGAGAATTGCGAAGAGAAAAGCGGAGCTTGCAGCAAAAGCGGAGGAGGCGGATGCTAAGGAGAAGGTGGAGGAGGAGCAGGACTTGTTGGCAATGGCTCCGTTGAGATTTTTGAAGGAGGAAGACTCGGAGGGGATAGCATTAGCAGGTGACCGGAAGGTCGTGAAAGGCAAGGGTAAAAAGAAGGTGGAGTATATAGAGATTGAGGATGTCAATGAACCTGTGGCTAGTACTTCCGGATAGGTATCTCAGTGTGTATCATTGTAGTCTGTTCGAACTTCAGAAATGATTAATCCGATGACCGTGAGTGGTCACATGATCGTGAATACTGGAACACACTGATGCAAACAAACGCGCCGCATCTGTCACTAAACGAGTACTAAGACATTGACTCGGATGCGTCTATCCTCATCGGTGAGTTCTACTGACTCTTTCTAACATCGACTCTACCTCCATCCCAAACACCACCCTACCCTCACGCTCCATTGAGATTGTCTTTTTCGTCTTGGGGCTAGTGAGGTTCTTCATGTTGTTGATTTTTTCGCAACATGATGTTCAACTATCCCTGATTGTGAATGGGATGGAGTTCACAAAGTCTCGGTACTTTGTGCATCTGCTCTCTACCTTCCCCTGATAGCCACTTGACTATTCTGATAGGAACTGACTTTGTATAGGTTCATGTCTGGCCAACAAATGACCTCGCTACACACACAGGTGAGCAAGGCTGTAGCTTTGGTATTCACGAAGCTGATACATACTATGATAGATCTCTGGTCTACCTTCACGCCCGGATTTCACGCCTTCTGTGACTGGTCAAAAATGGAAGAGGAAGGGTGGAGGCTTGAAAAGGGCGCAAGGAAAGGTTGCGAAGCTGGAGCACTGTGTAGTGAGTAACTCTGTGCCAATGAGTGACTTTGACGAAGATGTACCTTCAAGTGACGATGAGCTTGTGTCAGGAGGCTCGATGGATGCCATGCAGACAGTTGTAGATGTATTGAAGATGGATCTTCCAGGTGAAGTGTCTGAGGAAGATGCGGCGTGGCTTAAGGGGACATGGAGGGACGTTTTTGGGCCGGAAGACCTCGAAAAAGATGAGCTAACTGAGGACGAGGGTATGAAAGAGGACTTAAATGGGTGAGTGAAGCTAGGCCACCCGTATATCCACCTGGTTCAGACTATTGCATCGCAGGGGGACAGTGCGCCACCGGAATGAAAACCAGCATCGACATGGGTTCCGTCGACAAGCTTTCAATGAAGTACACCGTGCACGGAGGCCTGAAAATACGTGTATGATCTCATTTCATCTAGTCTTGGCGGTGAAACTAATCATTGCTTCTCAAAGATATGTTTGAAGGGTTTACATATGCCCTCGCGACTGACGAAAATGATGGAATTCGGCGTGCACACTTGCAGGTCAAATATGCACCATCCCAGGCTACCGAATGGGTCTCGAGTGGAGTTGAAAGCCGTCGGGCTATCAGTTCTGAAGGAGTGGATTTACTGTATCACTTTCAGGGTAGTATACGTTCCAAATCTTTGGTGAGTCTTCTGTGACTTGGCACTCTCTGGGTCTAATGTGCTAGATATAATAGACTATTTTGACCAATGCGATTGTTGCTTATGGTGAATCATTCAAGAAGCTTCCACTTGGAGAAGGGGCGGACAAGAATGGCAGGAATGTCAAAGAGGTGTACATCTTGAACGGAAATCTGGCAGGATGCATAAAGCTAGTCAAAGCGTGGCAAGGGACGGGTCATATAAAGGTAATTTTTGAAACTGTTTAGTTGTAGAGGGGCTAACTTGATACATAGGAAGAGGAGGTGTCGATTTCAAAAGATTTCCTACGAAGTGCTCAGACCTTCCGACATTCAATGGCTTTGCTCGCAAGTCTCCGCCTGCTGTCTCTTCACATCAACGACCTGTATGAAAGTATCGACCCCAGGCAATATCAGGCTCTGAAGGAGGTGATGAATCGGGCCAAAGAGAAGATGCCTTACCTCGAAGCACTTTTTTCGCTGGACCCCCTCATGATGGAAGGACGTGCACTTATGTTCAACCGTACGACCCCTGCTCATGTAGATAGGCAGGACCCACCACATTCTTGGGCGTTCCTGGTCATCCTGGGCAACTTCACGGAGGGTACTCTGTACATTCCACGCCTCAATCTCCGACTATGTTACATTCCTGGAGATATTGTGGCTCTGCGGGGAAGGATTTTGATTCATGAAGTCGAGTTGTGGGTCGGAGAGCAGAGGATATCATTGGCTCATTTCACTCATGAGGCCTTGTGGCGGGCATTTGGGGTCCAATGCCCAGGGCCATGGTAATTAATATTTGCTTCGGCATTGATATGTACTCGATAGAGCTTTATGCAAATGAATGGGGTATATTGTTTCGACCATCATTGTATGTCTTTGAAACATGCTGGGTGGAGCAGGTGGTATGAAATATAAATTGAACAAATTCCAACGACAATACGGTGGCTACGTGTTACGCCAACCACGCCTGTGCAACCAGACGGAGATCCTTTAAGTCCCCTTTCACCAATTCCATTGCCCGAGCCTCGTGCTTCAACTCACTCGCCCGTTCCCGCATTTGGTGAAGTTTATCTTCCATCCGCCCAATCTCAACGTCCAATTCTAGGGTCAAATACAGGTTTTGCTTCAGGTCATGTTCGAGCTCCTCCAGGCGCCGTTCAATGTCAGGTCCTGTGAAGGTAGGAGCACCGCCTCCGGCCTCCTTGGCCTCGGGGCTGCATCGGTACACTAATAAGCAAGTCAGACAAATTTCAAACGTTCGTGATAAGATGAGAACTCACATTGAATTTCGGCCCAGTCCTTCGTGTCAATCTCATCGAGATTGCTTGCCCAGTCAGGCGTTCCATCCCATGTGAGGCCAAGCTGAGAGAAATCGGACCTCAGATGCAGAAGGACACTCGCGTTTGAAGAAACTTGCCCCCACTCTCTCCAGGGACGGAAGTGAGGCTGACTCCACCCTGTGGATCGACTTGAGAAAGCAGCAGGGTCCATAGTAGACTCTGGAAGAGCAGGTGCCAGCGCCAGATTAACAGACGTGTCGGAGGCGGCGTCGTTCGCGCTGTTGTGGTCAGACATATGGTTACAAGGGCTGTGAACTTGCGTCTTCAAATCTTAGGTTGAATTACAGACAAATAGACTCAAACATATGTTTACATTTGCAAGTACTTGAACAGTGAGTGCACGTATACTGGGTGAGATGAGTGAAAAATTACATAAGAGTCACAACTCGAAGGAGTCTGAAGGCTGAAGCTCACCTACAACCAGATGGACATCGATTCAAACGCAGACTACCGAATTCAAGCGAAGAAGACTACTCAGGCCGTTGCACATAGCATAGTGCATATTTTCGATATTCAGGTGGAACGTGTGCTTGAGATGTGGGAGGAGTTGAAATTGGGTGAAGCATTCCAAGAACAGGCGTTGGCTCAGACGTTCAGCCACTTGGATTATCTATGGGTTAGTGGATTTGTGACTTGAGAGGAGAGACATCTGGGCTTACATGACACAGGAAAGGCTGGTGTTTCTGGTACAAAAGGAAGGGGTGGCTTGTCGGTGCGACTTGTTGGATAATGCACTAGTGGAGCTGAATGAGCTTTCAGCCAAGCTGCGAGAGGGGCTAGGATTTTGCCCGGTATTCCGATATCCTGAAGAGGCGAAGAATCGCTGGACGATACTGCCACAGAGGGGGTTTGGCGATCTGAATCCATACTGGGATGCTATCAATGACATGAAGCGGGAAGTGGTGAAATACGAGAAGAGGTGTGGGGCTGTTATCCAAAGAGACGGAGAAGATCAGTTTATTAGTGGGTGGAAAGCTGTAGGTTGGTTGCACAGTGAACGGAAGTTGTACGAGAGAGAAAGAGGACGTCGCAGACTGCCTAATCGGGGCTATGAGGTCAACTTCGAGGGTATTCCGGTACTGCTTGATGAATGACCTGTTCACAAGTTTCGTAGTTTAATCAATACGAGTTGTTTAGTATGAAAGCTAGAGTATAACATACCAGGAGTCAAGAACTTAGTACGGGGGTACTAGGAAGAGATCACTCAGACGACCAGGTTTGGATGTACCAGGCGAGTGATGGCTTCAACCGAGTTCGGGTATACCAGCAGTGTAGGAAGGCAAGATCGTAGTACGTGTATACCAGCAGCGTTAGGAAGGCAAGGGCGTAGTACGTGAATGCCAGCAGCGTAGGAAGGCGATAGTGTAGTACATGAATACAAGCAGCGTAGGAAGGCGATAGCGTAGTACATGAGTACCAGGAGTGTAGGAAGGCAAGAGCGTAGTATGTGAATACCAGGTATGAGGCCATTCCACGTGACCATAACAGTCATGTGGTCGTGAATGATTGGTCAGCGCATTTCGTTACTTGCGTGACGGTTTTCGTGGCTTGTGGTTCAACCAAGCTATATGCATCTCCAGGCGGGGAATCTTTAGCAAAACGGATATCTGGTATATTTTACTCATATAAATGTCAATACTCACTCACAGATTAGCCTATGCGTTTATCTAGGTATGGGTCACGAAATTCCGTTTTCGGACCTGATTTTCTGCTTGCCGCACAAGCGAAGGTCAAAGCTGGCCTTCGCATGTCTCAACTTACCTTGTAGAATTGCAGATTACCTTGCCCAAAACACACTGTGAAACGATGTTCTTATTTATACTACTCTACTGAACAAAAGGTGAGCCATTTGTCCTAAGTGTACATTACTATTTATTCATATTTCCAAGTATCTAGTAATACTAGGAATCATGGGTGAATTGTTGTCTGCCGTCCTTCCAGAGTGCAAATTGGTTATACTCTACTCATTGATTCAAGATCTGTGCACAACATATTCCCTGCACATTGATATCTGCAGCTTGGTCTGACGCAGCCACGTACCAATTGTGTCCTCAAGCGTAGCCACATTGCATTTGTAAGTGCATAACCTTCAACAGCTACTGATCTGCTTCAATCACAGTCTCAAAGCAATGCCAACACGAAGGATCAAATTCTATATAACTAACTCCACCCACACGACACGCAGCAGAGAGGATCTTCTGCACGATTGCAGGGCGGCGTTGGTGTTGGCTAGGGCTGAAAGAGCAGCGTGGAGGGACCCAAAAAAAATACCTACGCGTTGGATGATCATGTAGGTAAGTCCATCCCTTCTTTCATTACATGTTTTACTGTTTTGTAGGCACGATACGACGCCCGATCATATCCGTATCACCATACGTTGTTACTGGGGATTTACCAAAAATGCCGCCTGCACAATACACTACACGGCGCCCGACACTTTCGAGTTTTTTCCTGGCGGGACGCCTGCCCAATTCTGTAGCTTGAGGCCGAGGTATCTAGGGAGTTACAAGTTTCAGAAGGAGGTAAGTCTTCCAATATTGCTGACCTATATATCTCATTCTCATTACTTTTCAATAGATTGCTCATTAAATGCTTTTGTGTGTACACTTCAGCACTCATTTCCTCAGTTCCTTATTCTCTTTTCAGGTATATCTCAAATCTATTTTCTTGCTTGCTGAAGATCTCTGGCTGAAGTGTCTAAAAAATGTGTATTTTTCTATTGTTTTGTATATACAATGAAAGCACGTTGTATTGATCAAAAGACACGCGTGAACGACACGAATATTCGCGACCAGCGCGCGCGGTGAACGAGTTCGACGAGGGGAGTACGAGGGTACTGGGTACGATGGCGCGGGTGTGGCGAGTATGAGGGTACCAGGTGGGAAGAGGCGGGTGCGGCGAGTACGAGGGTACCGGGGGTGGGAAGAGGCAAGGGCGGCGAGTACGAGGGTACCGGGTGGAAAGGGGCGGGTGCGGCAGGTACGGAGGTACCGGGTGGGAGGGGGCGAAGGCGGCGAGTACGAGGGTACCAGGCGAGGTCGACGAGTACAGAGGTACCGGGTGGGAGGGGGCGAAGGCGGCGAGTACGCAGGTACCAGGCGAGGTCGACAAGTACGGAGGTACCGGGTGGGAGGAGGCGAAGGCGGCGGGTACGGGGGTGGAATAAGTGAGGTAGCATGTAGAAAAAGAGTAGTAACACACCTGGTCAGCCCGTTTCCCATCCCTTCCACCCTAATTTCCATCCCATTCACCCAATTCCCGCTCGCTCGTATTGTCGTCGTCGCACGGTTGAGAAACGCCGGTGTCCAGATACCGGGTAGAAGAAGTATAATTATCGATAAAGGCCTGAAAAGATAAATGTAAGCTAGAGTGCACGTGATAAAAAAAAACCTACCCTGCCCGTTGCCCTGTGTCGCCGTGTCAGTGGTAGATAAGATCCAGGTACGTCGTTCTTAGCGGTCACTGCGTGAGGCGGCTATCCGAATTAAATAAATTATCTGGAATTATCTACAAGTTATCTATCAATTATTTGGGCTCCATTCCGGTCAAGAAGTATGACTCCAGTAACTCTCCAGTGATACTTGAGTGATACCATATACTGTGTGATACCTTTTTGTGTTGTTATACATACTAGTAGTAGGCCACAACTAGTCTCTCTAATCCACTAACAGATGCATTCATTGAAGTAGTAGTGCCTAGGAATGATAGAAGTATTATAAGCCAGATAAGCCAGTGCACATAGACTTGCCACAAGTTCACGTTCACCAAGTTAATTTAGACTCCGCTAGAACTCCGAGTGGCTAACTGTATAGTTATTAGTCAGTACTCAGAAATCAAGGCAAATTCAAACTCCGGTGCCACGATACACTTGTTCTTCGACTTTTAAGTACTCTGCCCTTACTACAAATTCATTTGCTTTAGTTACTTTGCCGCTGAAGTACCAGACGAGCTGTCTCATGGTATGTTTCCTTGCTTTGTTCTTTGCATGTTCTAATCACATATCATTGTAGGCAATTTTTTCGAGGCAAAGACATTAATGAAGAATATTATGTCTGTATGCTCACTTTTTGTACGTGTCCTGCTTTTACTTAGTACTAGCTTTTATTGACATTTACCCCCCTTTAGCCATTCCATTTCTTTCACTTCGCCTGCCCCCTCGCCCCCCTTGCTCCCCTCCCTTGCCATTGACTCACTGTAATCGATTTATTTCCTCTTGTATTACTCTTTGGTAGTCTGTACTATTGAGTCTACTATTGTAACTGTATCTACCTCTGTAGTGTCGAAATATATTTGATTCAAACTCTTACCTTGCCTGATAATAAGAAAATTAATATTTCCTGAGGAGAAGAAGAAGAGAAAAATATTGTGAATGCACTGTATGTTACCAGTAAGTTATGCATAAGTTATAAGTAATTTCTTGGAATTTTCAAAGGGGACCGGAGAATGTCCTGAAATTACCGCTAACACCGATAACTCAACTAATCCAGGTAATTTCAGAAAATTGCCGGACATTACGGCTAACTTACGGTTCATTATCCGGGGACCGGTTTCCTGATGTGAAGCTTTTGCGGAGAAACGGAAGAGAAAGAATTTCATCCATCGGTGCTGCACCTCCAGGGATGATCTAGGGAAGGGCCTGGAATTCCTCCAGCGAATAATGGATCCGTTTGAGGTAGGCTACATATGCAAGTACGTCATTCCAGACGCTGAGAAGCAGAAGGTTCAAGAGAAGACTCGAGGCGAGGGCCCTGGGGCCAATTTCATGAGAGATACCCCAAAGATTCCTCGGTCTACCTCCACAGCTTCTTCCACGCTACCTACGTTACTTTCAGACCCAGGTTCTAGAACTGACAGTCCCAGCCCTTCATTCCCCAACCTTCTCGCTAGCGCCTCTCAGATTAGCGGAAATATTCAGTTCACGAACGTCGCTGGGGACCAGCGTAATATTCATAATGAATATCATTCAACATCAAGTGACTTCAATAATGTGTATAATTACACTTATCATAACTTCAGGAATGAGATCGGCCAGGGGAGATGGAGGGGGGAGATGGAAGAATGCTCGCAGGGGAATTCGAAGGTACGTAGGATATCATTAGTATCATGCATTGGCTTAGTGTGTGTTCGGGATTGATCTGATCCTCTGTAACACTTCTTAGATGGTATGACAATTGGTCACCCAATCAAGCTCTACCCATCAGCAAGGTGTACTAGGGGTTTGCTCTAGCGTAGCCTTCCATGCAGGCAATCTCTATGGACGAATGTTGTACCTCTCTCCTTATACTAGCAGTTATATGTTATTCCGTCATCGATTGCAGGATCTGCCCCAGCTCGGACTTCACAGACCTTAGAAATATGATGTCTCTGTTCGAACTTCTAATTATGTAGTCCCAAATGCAGTTCATTCTCCTTATAATATGGTACCTCTAACTACGGAATAACCGGGAGGATGGAATTCCTTCATTTCCGACTGAGCTTGTACTAGTAGTTTTGTTTTGACTGAAGACTGAAGGGGCTCGAGATGTCAGGGCGAACGTTGACATTTTTGGTGAGTAAGTATGCCAGTGGGTGGCTTAAAAACTGAAGTAGTGGCACTTCATGAATAGATTATGCAGGACTTTCTACTTAATGGTCTCTACGCAATTTTGAATTTCCCTGAATAAGAAAGTACCTTGCGAATGAGATGGCCATTGCAAAAAAGCGATCAGAGCTGGGAGCTGCTCAAGCTGTCGTAGATGGGGCATAGATCTTTCCAAGCAGCTAAGACCAGCCGTCAATATTTAATTGTCGCCCACTCATCGACGCAATAGAGGAAGTACTTACTTGAAGGAGCAATGGTACTATTCCAATCACCTGTATCTTCTGCAAATACAGTTGCGAACCCACTACAAAACGAAGAAATATGAAGAAAAGAAAATTAGGCTTTATGAGAGCACTTACGCCTTTAGGTGCCAATCAATGTGACAATGGAGGAACCAAGGGCCGGCATTGTCAGTGGTGAATCGAATTGTAACGTTGTCATCGCCAGTTCCGATATTGACAACGTCGCGTCGAACCTTGGAGAATGAGACGTCAGTAACCTTCAAATGATACCTTTTTATGCAGAAAAATACATACTGGATTTGCGTAATTATAAGTTTTGCTGCCGGCGCTACGAACTACATCAAAGTTATGCTAGTAAGGTTAATAGATTCAGCCTCCAACTTAAAGATTGTGATTCTCGTAAAAGTCCAGCTACTCACGCCGTGTAAATGCATAGGGTGCTAAGAACACAAAATCAGAATCGACGGAAAAACGCGGAATGTTTTTTTGACATACTGGACTACCGATATCAGACAAAGCAGGTATCGAAAGCTCGATCGTCGAATTGCCTGGTAGGGGGAAGACAGTTCCAGATGGAAGCAGGTCATTAGCGGGTTGAGCACCACTCAGGACCTGAAGAAGTACAGGGACGGGGGGCGGTTCATATATTACTCCGTTGACAGTATAATTCAAAGTGGCTGTATTCTGCAGGAAGACTAAAATCAGTTCCCGGTTTCGAAGCGACCACGGAAGAGCATACGAGTCCGAATACTAAGTTCAGAGCATAGTCAACACCACCAACCTCCGGTGTCCCGGGGGCTCCAGGGTTTTCCAAGGGCTAAATTTATTTCAGCGTAAATTGCGAGAACGTGCTATGGGTCACTTACCACAAGATCAGTCTCGTTCAATGGGAGTACACTAGCGGCTTGAGAGGTGCAGGGTTCGAGTTCTTTGGCACCCACATACCGTAAAATTGCAGAGTTGATACCACCCGAGAATCCAGATGCACCTAAATAACTTTGAGAAAGTGTCTGTCACAAGAAATCCGTCAAACTTACCGGAGGAGGGATCGGCGCGAATCCAGTAATTATCAATGCTTTGGTTGGCCTCAAGCTGTATTCATCGTTTAGACCCGAAAAGATACAAATATGACATACTATCAACGTACGACGAAAGAATACCTCTGTCCTGAAAATATCTGAATTGAGTCAACAACATACTGCTCGTGATTGACCCCGTCAACTTCAATAACGGTCCTGTAGCATGATAAGCACCTCTGTTTGCAAATGAAGTACGAAGATAGTATCTGATAGCATACATGGTATGATTGTCGATGGCAAAAACGAAGTTGGGATCACAAGCTATGTTGAGTAGGCGCATGCGGTACCTGTTCTTCTAGTTAGACAACTTCAAACAGGAACGGAGCACGAACCAAAACTAACCGAACGCCTTGGACTACTGAGACGACCGCCAGTTTTGTTGCGCCACCGGTGCTATACCTAAGGGAAAAGGGCAGTGATCAAGGTTTCAGATCTTTGAAGTCAAAAGAGTTGCGTTTCTTACCTCCCAAGACCATTGATAAGTGTAGCATTCGGAAGACTGGAGAAGTGTGAGCGATTAACGAACAATTGAAGATCCAATCAATTACATACGGATATACGAGAGTTTCCGCTTTCTCATGAAACCAATCGGAAAGGGTAATAATGGTGCTCTCTGAAGACATTGGAGTCATAGGGATAGAGGTGAATATAAACTGGACTAACCATCATCAACGTCATACAGATGCGCGTAAGGATCCTTTGGATCGTAGATGATCATGGGACCTCGTAAGCCATCGCAGTATTGAGTGGCTACCGGAAATGAGCGTCAAAAACAGGAATAAAGTCAGATTATCCGGATGCTTACACAAATGAGAGTGGTACCAGAAGGTTCCCGCTTGATCAGGAACAGTAAAGTCGTATAAGAAAGAGTTATTTGCCGCTATTGGACACTGAGTGACAAATGCAGTCCCGTCTGCCCAGTTACTACCACCGCCTTGAAATATACCGTGCCAATGCTGTCCATGCTGCCGTGAACATACTGTTACGGGTAATAGAAAGTACAAACTGCCGAACAATTGTAGTACTTTTTAACATCGTGTCATCGTTCAAATTGTTGATGACATTGATTCTAAAGTTGTCCCCCTTGAGAGATAAAGCTATTTATGAGTTTATGGCTGCCATGTCGCGGGTACTGAAAGAAGAACCTTGTTACCCCTAACAAGCTCCCCAACCACAGTACCTCCGGCAAGTGTAGCAGTTCGTTTGAATCCGTCCGGGCTCACTTCGACGCTGGATATGACGAGATCGCCTGTTGGTCCAACAGCGGCCTTGGTCGGGACAGCTAGTAAGGCTGACACAAGGAACAAAGGATTGAAATACATAGTCGTACCAGTTAGGGAGCAATGAGGGAACAGACTTACACCTGAGCGTCGATTCAACTCAGAAATTTCAAGGAGGGATTCAAATTGTATACACCTTTTATATAATGTCCCGGGTTCAACGAAGTTCAACGTTTAAGTTGCGGCACCTGTTGGCGAGGAGTTGAAATGTTGATAGCTGAGTGCGCGGGCAGGCAAGACATCGCGTCTCAATTGCACTTCTCCTTCGGCGTCGCTTTGCTAGCCTATCTGTTCGGAACAACCATGAAAACGGCCGTTGACGCCACTAATATAGGAAGCTAAAATTTCACACGGTACAGCCGCGGATAAGCCTACCCTGAAGTTGTATCACGTGCTATTATGCTTATCTAAGGAGCTGCATAGTAGTGCCAGGCTCAGCGGAGCTCTGGCCCCGTCTCCAACAGTCTCCCACTCAACCTACTACTAGGCAGGAAGAACACGGCTCTGAGACTGTAGGAAACACACCTCAGAGAAAAATCCCGACTATATAGCATGCAGGTAGCATGTGGAGCCGCGTTTTGTTGAGAAGTCCAACTCGAATACTGGCTCCGCCGGTGATGATCGATGAAGTGTGGGCCGTGACGCGGGAAGGTGAAGACTATGAAATCCGCGAAGGCAGGCGCGACTGAAATACCTTCAGATAAGTACTTCACATAAAATTAAACACCAAGGTTTAAAGGTAGGGCACTCATTACAGACACACAAGGTGTTTATCAAAATTTTACGAGTGAAGATTTTTGTAGTGTTGCACACGATTTTACCAACTCCTGAAGCTTATGCAGGCCGTTGGTATTACAAATATCTCGCAGAGTATAGCAGAGAAAGTAGTTGGTTCCAAGATTCAGCTAAAGCTGATATGATTATTTAAGGAGAGACTACCTAATGGCCCACTGAAGTCCAACTCCGCAAGTTTTTAGTAGAATAAGATACAAAACAAACGAACTAAGACTGATAACGGTCTAGTTTCCGGCCATGCAGGGTGCGTATGCTTGCAGCTCGGCATCCTTGGTAGCCTGTTTTTGATTATGAACGTAGGACGAAACGGAGCCCAGTAGTTACTCACAGTGACGTTGTCTTGCCACGTCGTGAAGTTCGCTCCCTGTGCCAGAATGTTTGCCTTCATGTATCCGTATTGGTCCCAGTAGTAAGGTTTCGTTTCTGCATAGCAGGATTTGATTAGAGATGCACTGAAAAGCAAGATATCCGACTTACCAACGTATTTCCCGTCCTTGATGTAAACTTCCTCGACAACATCATATGGCACAGTCTCGTTGGTCGCCGCGCTAATAGCGTCCGGGTCGGACATCTTCACAATGACGAACTCAGGAGTAAGAGCCCAAATGCTGATAGTAGTGTGATTAAACGCCCAGATTTTGGCACTCTCTACTGGAATTGACTCAAGACCAGACCATCCCTAATTAACGGGTGTAAGTGCCCCTGGAGGCAGGATACAGTCAAATACGAGCAGTGAGCTTACTGCATAGATGCTGTGCTGTGAAGGGATTAGTATGATATGGTCACCGAATTTCGTTATATAGACTTACATTGTAGGGCATTCCGGGAGCTTCAACGCCCAAATAGTTCTGAGCGATGTACTTCTCCTACGTTAAATGAGAACTAGCGAGTTAGTAGGTACTCATACAGATGTTGAGGAACATAAACCTCCAGTTCGGCAATTTGACCGGTGAATAACAGTTGAATGACATTCACGGCAATTTGCGCAGCGGCGTCCATAGATGCGTTTCCCGTGACCGGTGGTGCGTTAATCGTAAAGGTCGAACCGGGAGCATTAGGGTTGCTCTGACGCTTCCCAAGGAAATCGGCGGTGGAGGCCTATTCACATCACAAATAAGACACTTAATTACAATGGTCGACGTATGAATATCTCTTACCAACGCGCCAGAGATGAGGACAGAGGAGAACAAGGCTGAGAAGCGCATATTCAAGGAATCCCTGGAATGTGGAGTCGATTGATCAGGCAAATGTTTTTTTTTATACTTTACAGCAGTGAGCACTGTACCTGAATTATGAATGGAACAACGCTTAAGGTGTTGTACCTGAAGGACCATGTAGTATGTATGCGGGCGGCGGTAACGAGTAAAAATCACGCTCGGGCAAAACGTTCATGTCTGTTTTTCCAGAGTCCTGCGGATGGAGATCTCTATGTGGAGGTGCTATGTGGTCGGATCGAAAAGAAGTGATGTAACCTATTGAAAAGCATTCGAACAATCGATCGGTAACGACCCGCGCGCTATTAGCGACGCACGACCCGACATCGGGACAAAAATGGAAAGTGTGCGGGCAAATGGTACCTGTTCCGCATAAGTACTAAACTTTAACAGAATGTTCTCATTGGCTTGCGATCCACACTCATCTCATGATGAAGCCGACAATTGCTCTTGGCGTCGCTGCACTTCTTGTTCCCTCGGCCACATTAGCTGTTGGAATATCTGGAGGACAAATCCAAAATCTTGTTACTTTCGGCGACTCGTATACTAGCGTGGACGTGTCAGAGGACGGAGGCCAAGCATGGCCTGTATACGCTGCGGGATATGCAAACGTCTCCTTATTCCCCTTTGCCAGAGCTGGAGCAACATGTTCACCGAATCTAACCTACAGTCCCTACGCGTCTCTGTTGGGGAGCGAGCTTCCTCTTTATTTCCAGATGAAGGCGAACGGATCTCTTGGGAAGCTTGAC